>JAFVLL020033825.1:0-25084 GCA_021397915.2 Tor tambroides | reverse complement strand
CTTCAAGACCCTTACTGAATGCTTCGGAAAATGCATTTTGAGAAATGTGGATGTAAACGTTGACATGGTTCCAGAGCTTGTAATCGGCTCAGCAATGTGGATTGAGAGGCACTAGGCGAAACATAACAGCAGTTCCCTTCAAACTTGACATGCTTTTGATTTAAACACTTTTTTATGATTCTTGCGGCATGTCTTAAGAGGGTCATACCAGTCCAGAGTGATTCATTTAGATGTGGTATCCGTGCTCCCATTCATCATTCTTATATTCACTCGTTTCTTCTTGACCGTAGGAACTGCTACGCTTCTAGCCAGGGCACAGATGGATTTTTGTGTAGTAACCCTATACTGGGAGTGCTTGATAATGAACCTGTTCTAGTAGTCCTGTTCAACAGAGTTTAGTAATTACCCCAGATTTTCCGTCATTATTCAGAATGACTAGGGTGAAAGATAAAGAGGGGGCGTCTAGAGCGAGAAGCTCATGAGATTAAGCTTTCATTGCAACATAAGACAAAAGAAGACGCAGAGAAGCATCAGAAAACTTGCTTTTACGGTATTTGGATGGGGATAATTGTGGATAATGTTTTGCATGTTGAATCGATGTTCAAAATTGTGATTCTTGTTGCATATGTTAAGACTGAAACTCTAGACTTCCTATATCAGAGCTCAGACATGGTGCAATGGACTCTTGCGGGCCTTGACACTGGATCAGAAGAGGTAGAGTTTCCCCAAGTGCTGTATCCATAGTCAGATGGCTAGCCGGATCACAGATGGATCAGAGACCTCCTCCTGAGCCTGATTCTGGAATAGCTGCTCTGTGTTGAGTGCCAACTGTAAATCTGGACCAGCTTTGAACAGGCTAGCGTGCAGGGTCTCATGGACCGCTTCCAGGGCAATAGATTCAGCCTGGACGCTCAGGGGCAGAGTGAGCCAAGATACAGTATGTTAAAAAGTTTGCTAACTTGCCACTGTGTTTCAATATACTTGTTTTACTTCCTCTGGAAATCCTCCATCCTTCAAATACCGCCTTTGTTTGATACGCACAATGTCTTCTGCTGTTCTGTTGATAGATTCTTTCCTCCTCTGCAGGTCTGGACGTACTTGAGCTACTTTCAGTTAGTGGTTCAGTCTCAACATTCACCTGCATCTCATTGAACGTAAAATATGAATGCACATGAATTCATACCTCTCCATATTAATGTAAAACATGCCGTCATGACACTAAACTGAACCCAGGTTTGGCTAGTAAAAATTCTGGATGGTTTTACATAACCCAGTAATCTGACAGAGCATTGAGACTGGTTTATTATGTTTATTGTGACTGACTTAAGGATAATCTTCCCACATCAGCAGCAGCCTGCCTCACACTTCCTGTTCAAAACATTAACTGAGGGCAAATCCATAGTAATTAGAGGTTGGGTGGCATCTGACTAATCCACTGCTTAAGTTCACACTCTTACTTAAGAGAAATTTGGGCTGCCTTGCAATTACTGTTGGCTTGTGTAAACACTGCTGCTAATTCTCCAGTGACACGTAAGATTCGATCCTTGTTTAGCGCCTTTGTTTATGCTTTCTACATATAGTTTGGTGGTTTACCAGTTCCTGTGAATTTGGTGTCATTGCATTTTTTATTACAAATAGTCTGAGGAAAATCCCCATGTGGCAAAGTCTGAGTAAAAACAAAGGTCCTCTTCTTGTAGGAGAACATTTCCACTCCATTAGAGTTATCCTCACGCTGTCCTCAGTGGCTTTGGGCACGGATTTAGTGAGGAACTGGTTGAACTTCCTCTGTGGTCTAGTCTCACATGAATGAGTATACAAGATTTGCTGGGAAATAAAGTGTGACAGTACGCCACTATATGAAAATATTCAGATTCACCTGGTCCACTTGTGCCATTTTCCAAGCTGACAAGCTTCAGTTCAAACACATAGTCTAATTCAAGCATCCCTTCAGATCAGCATCACTAGGAGCACTGTGGTGTCATCTCTCAGTCCCAATGGAGCTACAGCCACAAAACAGCAGCAGACACTCTGGCACCTTCTGCCTTGCTGGAATATGAGAACATTAACAAGACAATCAGCACGATTGCATGCACTTTAACAGTTCAGTTTCAGTCAGACTAAAGCAATCATTCGAGTTTTTAAACAACTGGAATCATAACAGTCGGGTTTTTGCATATATTCAGACTAATTGATCTAGATAATATGATTGTAGTTTGACTTTCTCCAGCATGTATATATCTTAATCGGACTACAAGTGGCCCCATTATTGTGCCCTTTGAAACAAAGAGGTGTTCAAAAGAATGGGGTTAGTAATTTTTTTATATTTTTGAAAAGAAGATTCTTATGTTCACCGTGGCTGCTTTTATTTGATCAAAAATAAAAGTAAAAATAGTAATATTGTGAAATATCATTAATCCAGTCTTCAGTGTCATGTGATCCTTCAGAAATCATTCTAATATGCTGATTTTGTGCTCAAAAACATTTCTTATTATCAATGTTGAAAATAGCTAAAAATGGTAATGTATCATGGGTTGTGTTTGTATTTTTTAAGGATTCTTTTATGTTTGAAGAATAAATTTGATTTGAAATAGAATTCTTTTGTAACATTATAAATGACTTTTTTTCATTAATTGAATGCATCCTTGCAGAATCCAAATATTACATTTCTATCAGTTTCTCCAAACTTTTGAACAGTAGTGTATACTTGGATAACCAGAAACCTGTTGCTTGATTGATTTCACTAACCCATGACCACCTCTTTTCCTCCACAGATTCTTCTTCAGGGTAAAAATCCTGGTATATCATGGGAGTACACTCTACCCCATCCGGAAAAGAAACACAACTACACCTGGTCCGTGGTGCGCTCTGACTGCTCTGTGCCTTGTGCTGGGGGTGAGTGGATGCTGTATGTACTGTAAATGTTTACTTTGTTGACTCAAGTGTGAGAGTTTCTGTGGTTGAGGAAGGAAGTGTATATGTGTTTTTGTCCAGGTTCATCAAATGCACTTTTGTGATCAGAGTAAAAAAAACAAACAAAAGTGCGCCCCTCCTTCCTCCAGACCTCCCAATCTCATTGGCTCATCTCTGTGGTAGTGGCTTCTCCATTCACAGTCAGTTGTCTGAGTGTTGGTGGCAGACAGACAGCACTATGACATGCCCAGAGCACAGATCTCTATCTGTGCTCTCACACAGTTTCATTCATGCTTTTCTTTTGAGCAGACCTCTGGGCCGCCCCTCCTGGCCTCTCACACCGACAGAGGCCCGGCTTTGTTTGCCACAACAGAAGCCATGCTACAGTACTGCCATTCATCCTGAGCTCCCATAATCCCCAGAGAGACTATTCACGGACAGTGCGCTCCAAGCTTTCCTTTTCAAAAGATTGCTCAGAGGATGCATTAGTTTATCACACGATAAAGACGTATGTTAGGCCGGGTTAGAGAGATGGATCTCTGCAAAATGTCCAAAGAGAGTAGTTGTGTTTATGCTCACTATCTCTCTGTATCTCTTTCTAACTCTCTCTCAGGTCGGGTCTCGACGAAAGCCATTTGTTTGCAGGATCAGAACACGCAGGTTAACTCTTCACTCTGCAACCCTGAGACCAGACCTGTGGTGGGCTCTCACCTGTGCAACACACAGCCCTGCCCTGCCTAGTAAGAGTCTGTCTGTGTGTGTTATTCTGTCTGACTTCCTTGTCCCATGCTTGCTTCTCTCATCAGGGTGGGAAACAACTTAGAATTTAAGAATTAGCTCCCTTTCAGTTCTTGAATTAGAATTTAAATTGCTCACACCCTACATGGGTAGTTGAATTGGAAGTTAAATTGGAAAGAAATAATATATAAAACCTGCACAGAAGACTTGAAAGACTTTTAAACTTTTAAAGTTGTGATATAATGGAAGTAGTAACAGATTGTGCTTTTTTCCAGATTGTTACATACAGTACATCCCTGTGAAACAGATAAGCAAAAAAGAAAAGAAATGTAGATTGGGTACTTGGTTCTGTCAGTTGGTTTTTGATTGGATGGAGGCAGATCTGAATGCAAGCTTTTTTTTAATTAAATGATTAGAGAAGTCAGTTATATGTCTCCGCTTTCACTCAGATGCATGTCACAATATGGTTAAAAATCTCTTACTACTTCTGTCATTTTCACTGTAAGATCAAGTTATGACCTTTACATTAAAAATCATGACGTCAAAAAAAAATTAAACATATGTATGGATGAATCATGCACAGTAAGAACAACAACATGCATTGAGAAAAATTGTGGATTTTAATTTCATGCTGACCTCAAATAAGTTTCTAATTTAATCTTTGCGAACCTTCCTTTTCTAACTAAAAATTTATTTAAATAGCATTTTATTTTAATTCAGCTTCCTTAATTTCAAACCAGTTTGCTACTTCCATTCAAATTCAAAAATTTAAATGGAAATGTTCAACCCTGCTCTCCAGCGCTATTGGTGGGGACGGTGCCCTGGTATGTCTGTCTGAAATCAGATGTGGTGGCTTCAGCATGAGCAGTACGCAGCTTAAAGCTCTGAGAAGTCACGTTCTTCCTTGGGTTCTTTTCTCTGTTTCATTCCTTAAAAAAAACAGGATTAACATAGCCTTCAGACAGGGACTGACTGCACCCTCACTGCGCAAACTCCAGCTCCAAGCCACAGCCTGCCACACACGCACCTCTTAAATTATACAAACTCAAACCCACATACATACACCAGCTTTCACAATAAGGCATATATACACACACACAAATACTAGTCTCTCGTTCTGTCTTGTCTTTTTGTTGACTACAGTGAATTACTTCTCAAATATTCCAAGAATTGGAGCCGTATTTATCAAAGACTCCCACTATATTTACAATGAGAGTTATGAATGAAAAGGATAAGTGTTAATGAGGAAGATAAATGGGAAAAAGCCACCTTACAGAAGTTGACGAATGAATTGGATAGAGTTGTATTGTACTGTGCGTAAAACATGCTTAATGATCCTTTTGCATGGAAAAAAGAGGACCGTCTCACTAGGGACCCTGGGAAAAACATTCTCAGTCTAGGTGTCAGAAACCTCCTCTGGGCTCTGGAGACTATAAAGGGAACTGCTCAAAACAGCCTTTCTCTGGCTGTCTCAAAGCTGAAGTCAATCTGCTGGTCCATCTTCCTTTTGAGGGTCCTGCTGCCATTTTTATAAGAGCAACACTCAGCTCGACTTGATTTACTGATCTCTTGCCTTACAGAGGCATCTACATACCCAGCATCCCTCACTTGCCAGGCTGAAAGGCATTGACGTACCATTCTGGAACTCAGATAACAAATCACCCCTCCTGGCTTTCCTCCCTCTGTCCTTCTCGCTCTCTCTTTCTCTCTGGCCTTACATCGTGTGAAATGTTGGCTGCGACCAATGATAATGTGCGGGTTATGGCGAGGCGATGCTAGAAGGGGAAATCAAGACCATATGATTGTTTCCTTACAGCAACAAGCTCTAACCGATTTGGCTTGTCCCATTCAAAGCCTGACAAATAGTTCAATAACAGTGTAATTGAAAACAACAGCGGGGTTGACGGGAGAGCAGCGTGTCTGCGGCGGAGCTGGATATGTTGAGAAAGCCGGCACAGGTTCCCATCACTCACCACCAATGTCTGCCTGTAACCCTATGACACTTTAACTTAGTGAGAGGCTTTGATTACCAGTAGAGATTACCAGTGATCCCAGACTCCTTCAAAACTCAATGACATCACCACCATGTGGTTCACACAGTGGGTTAGTTACCTACATTGGAAAAGCTATTAAAGGGATAGTTCCTCCAAAAATCAAACTTCTGTCATCATTTACTCTCCCTCATGTCATTTGTTTTTCTGCAGAACACAAAAGGACATATTTTGAAAAATGGCTCAGTGTTTTTTGTCCTTACAGTGAAAGTCAGTGATCCAGTCTTTCGTATATGAACAAAAAATATCTTGTTTTGTGTTCTGCAGAAGAGAGAAAGTCATACAGGTTTGGAACAACATGAAGGTGAGCAAATGATGACGGAGTTTTCATTTTCATCCCTTTAAGTGCTTTTCAAATGTAGGTACGACAAGGTATTATGTTAAATCTTAAATGGCCTTGTGCTTTTTCTTTTCTCTTCATGAGATTCCCACCATTCAAAATGGATTTTCTTCTCTCGGTGTAGGTCATACTGTAAGTGTGTTTATTGTTCAGACAGACAGGTCTTAAATCCCACAGTTACTAATGACCTCCCCCACTGTATGCAGGGCCGAGTCTGTTTCCCCCCATACTGAATGACATCACGGCCTTATGATATCGACTACAGACTCCCGGAGCATTATTTGTTTGAGGCATTATGTGCTTTGATTTATGACTGCTGAAAAGAGGAAAACTAAAAAAGGGTGCAGGAAAGGGAAAATAAATAGACCTTTGGAAACACTTCCAGAAAAAGTATGGGCATGCATTCAAAACAGGAGAGCAAGACAGAAGCTTCTACTTATCTTTCCAGCAAATATCTTCAGTGTTGACAGGTCTGCCCATGTTTTATTATGGAGCGAGAGAGACCGCATCCCTGTGGGGATTGAGCATGTCTAGCTGGCCAGGAATCGAGCGCTAATCTCCGGACTATGGCCTACAGGATTCAGTCTGACGACGTGCTTCCGGCTGCAAATGCTGCCCTGCTGCTTCTGTGGAGCGCGGTGACTTCAAACACGGGCTGGGCCCAGAAGCAGCTAGCGTGATTTGTTCCCTAAAATGTCATGAAAAGATAAATGCACATGCCTTAAAGACTTTTGCAGTGCCCTCTGAATATTCCTTCTTTTCTTTTGGTTTCTTAGTTGTGTTGCATGATTGCATGTTTGCTTTTCAATTCAACTGCCATTCTTCAAGTGCTGACAGATTTAGGAATTTTTTACCAGACCTTTGTAGAATTGACCACCTTTTTGTAAAGAAATGATGGATGCTTTATTACATTAATAATTAATTGCATTAATATGCACCAGTCATTTAAAAAAAGCAACAGCTGTTTTCAACTGATAATAATAACAAATATTTCTTGTGCACCAAATCAGCATTTTAGAATGATTTTTGAAGGAAATTGAAAAGCTTTTAAAATAAAATAGAAAACTGTGGTAACACTTTACAATAAGGTTCCATTAGTTAATGTTAGTTAACGGGTTAATGAACAAACAAAGGACAATACATTTATTACAGTAATTATTAATCTTTGTTAATGTTAGTTAATGAAAATACAATCATTCATTGTTCGTTCATGTTAATTCACAGTGCATTAACTAATGTTAACAAGCGCAATTTTTGATTTTAATAATGCATTAGAAAATGCTGAAATTAACATTAACTAAGATTAATAAATGCTGTAGAATGCTGTACTTCATTCTTAGTTTATGTTAACTAAAGTAGATAAATAATGAACCTTGTTGTAAAGTGTTACCAAAACTGTTATTTAAAATTCTAATAATATTTCACAATATTACTGTTTTACTGTATTTTTAATAAAAATAAAAATATAGTCTTGGCGAGCATTAGAAATTTTCAAAAACACAAAAGACTACTGTAATGAATAACAATAAAAACAATTTCCAATATCATACAACCAAACATAGCTAAAGTGGTTAGAGCACATGCTTTGGTCTGTTTAAAGTAATATTTTTAGCAAAAAAATTGCAAAATGTCGGATGGGTTTAGGAAAATACATGGTTCTCTTAGTGCTCTTAAACTTACAAACGCTTCCAAACCCAAACCATTCCCCAGAGAGCGCTAAAAATTCAGCCTTTGTCCCGTGGTACGACCAATGGTAGCTTAAATTTCATTGAGTGATTTGGAGTGAGTATCTATTATGGGTGCATCATTCTGGGTAGACATGGAGAAAATGCCAGCGAAATCAGACCGTGTCCGGAAATGTGAAGCAGTCTGCAGTATTGTCCCCAAAGATATGTCTTCTTTAATTGTATGGCTTGAAATATGTGTTATTGAAAGAATCCAGAAATACAAAATTAAAACCAGCACCAGCAGTGGTTTGCAGTGAGGCACGGCAAGTCAGCTCTCTGACCAATGACACGTTGTCATTTATGTGGCGAGGAGAGGACGAGGGGGAGTGAAAAAGCATATTGTGCTGTGGATCGTGTTTCTTCCATCAATTAAAATAGCAGTTTAACCATCTCCCTCCAATTTGTCAGATGGCTGGAGAGAAAATTAAAGGATTTTTCTCAGCTCCGTGGCTCAGGTCTGAGTGAGTGGTTGAGTGGAACTGGGTCTTCTAAGAAGTCGACCCGGGGCGTCTGTCCGGTGTTGCGGCTACGGCTCTCGTCATAGCTGTCATTTGCTCTAATATCTTCCCAGCCTGCCCTGCTCTATTTTAAAGCCTCTTTTCATCCACAGCCAAGAGAAGCAAGGACAGAGTTGCAATCTGAGCACTGGACCCACGTTTCTCTGGCACTACAGTTGATTTTTACACAGTTTTTTATTTTGTCTTTTAGACATAAATACGCTTTAAATTTATTCAGTATTTTATCATGTCATATCCATTATCTAAAGTTAACAAAATTACCATTATTTTTAGTCCACAAAAACAATATCTTTTTTGACGGAAGACACACATATTTTACATTACTGTTTAGGGTCAGTAAAAGTTTGGGGTCAGTAGGATTTTTTTTTTTTTTTTTTTTAAATTTTTGAAAGAAATAAATTCAATAAATAAATAAATTTAAATTGTAGTAACGTTTCAATATTACTGTTTTACTGTATTTTTGATTAAATAAATGGAGCCTTGGTGAGCCAAAAGTCAAAAGCATAAAAAATAAAAAAAAAAAATAAATAAAATGAATGACCCCAGACTTTTGAATGGTAGTGTATTTATTAGTTTAATTAAACATATCCACATTTAACAAAATATGAGTACTGTCCTTGTTGAGAATATCTGTGCTGAATAACATATTCTGTATATTCTTGTCCATGTTTTAATGTGCTGATAAATTAAATATATACAGAATGCGTTTAGGTGAGTTCGTCTTGTCTTCGTTTTCAATGATAATCAAAAAACCCTTCTTTAATGTAGGTGTTTGTCTGTAATTTCATTGAGAAGATTAAGGCTGTCACAGCTTCAACATTCTTTGATTTTTTTTTTTTAACTGAATGATTGGCCATAGGGGGGCACTGCTGCAATTTCACAAATAATGTGTGGAAACACTTTTATTTTGTGAGTATTCAGAAGGAAGACATTGATTCATGCCAACTGTTGTTAATCATATTGCTGTAGTGAAACTGATAAATCTATTACAGAACCTTGGGATGGCATTTTGTAATGTGCATGTTGCAGAATTAGAAATCGCATTTATAAACTCTCTTGATGCATCTCTAACATTTAAATTCTTAGGCTGGAAACTGCAACGTAAAGGACAAGTCCATGTTTGTATATGCCACATGAGCCCACAGGAATGGGTGGGGTGGGTGCAGACAAATGTATGTGGTTTCTTCATTAGTCTGTCCATCATGTGGTTTACAGAGCAATCAGATTGGTCATAATCTAATAATCATCACATTATGTAGATTTTGCTTGAAGAAGGCTCTGTGTGTGTATGCGTCTCATGTGTCTGTGCCGTATGGGTGTAAAATGTCCTCTTCCATGTTAAAATGTGCTGAAATATTCAAATGCAAAGTTCACGTCTGAAGGTCAAATTGTTTGTCTTGACAGTTGGACAACAGGTAAATGGGGAGTGTGCAGTAGAACATGTGGAGGTGGGCAACAGACGCGAAACATCCGCTGCATGAGGAAGGTGACGTACCAGAGGGAGGAGGTGGCGGCTCACTCCTTATGTCCAGTAATAGCTCCGGCCCATCTACAGCTCTGCAACACACAGGCATGTCCTCCAGAGTGGAGCACCGGCTCCTGGTCACAGGTATTTTTACATAAACATTCAACCTACATAACATTACCTCCAGTGGAATTAATAGGATGTCATCATCAGGTGTGCAACTAAAGTCAACAGAAATATAAATCTTTCTATTCACTTATGAACTTTCTATTCATCAAAGAATCCTCAAAAGTCACATATCCGCCAAAATATTAAGCAGCTCTACCACTCAAGTTGAAACTCATGGTTTTAACACTGATAATAATAAGAAATATGAGAATAGTAAGATTTCTTGATTATCAAATCAGGATATTTGAACGATTTCTAAAGCATCATGTGACACTGAAGACTGGAATAATGTCTGCTGACAATTCAGCTTTGCCATCACAAGAATAAATTAAATTGTAAAATATATTCCAATCGAAAGAGTTATTTTAAATTGGAATAATATTTCACAGTATTACTCTTTTTACTGTATTTTTAAACAAATAAATGTGGCCTTCGTGACATAAGAGATTTCTTTCAAAAACAACAAAAAATTATTTTGACTCCCAACGTGTATGAAACACAGTAGTCACAGTGCAAAATATTTCATGCAAATTCTGCTATTCTTTTGTAAATTCCCAAATTAACAAAAGCCAGATGCTTAAGAACACTAGCAGTCAATTTGATCTTGTTTTGTGGTATTAAATGGTTTGTCTTGCTTTAAAACATTTCATCCTGTTTGATAAAGTTATAAAAAAGTATCAAAAATGTAAAAGATGCTTTCAAAATATTAAAATGAGCTTCAAGTTAACCTCATGTACAATAAACCTAAGGTAAGCTAACTCTCCTTCCTTCCTTGAGACTAAAAAAGGGCAATTTTTGCTCTTTATTTTGTTCCTGTTCATTTTCTTGCCATTGTGTAAATAATCAAGTTATAATGAATAAAAGTTAGTTGTCTGAGCTTGACCAGAACATGTTTCTGAAATTCTGCTATACCCTTTTATAGAAATCCTTCCCTAAATTACAACACAGGCGTATTACATTTAGAAAAGTGAGGTAAAGGGTTGAGATGCCCAGAACAACATGATGGAAAATCGTTCTGTATGTCACATCAGTGCTGAAACACTACTGCCCCCTGCTGTTATTGCACATGTAGCACATTGTGCTCCATCTGTCTTACTGTTGCATTGCTTTCATTAAGAATCTGTTCTGCATGTATTGGACTTCTGAAAGTGTTCTCTATGAAACTTTAGTGTTGTTGGAAAGTGTTACTTTAGATAAATGACTACTTCACACATGGTTTAATCTAATATTTTGTAATAACTTTTGCTGTTGCTACTTGTGTACACATACAAAAGCCAGGGAATGTTGAAACACATTGCCAGAGTTTATTTCATCATTAGCAGCAATGCTGAATTCTTTAACCTTTTTTCAGTCTAAACTTATGTAATATGTTAAATCATAAATCTCTGAGAAGATTTTGTAGTAGTAGTTGATATTGACTAAATTCCTCCTAAAGGTCAGGTTGAGTTTGCACCGCCTGTCTCCAGAGTTCATATCAACTGTTGTTTGAGGTGAACTGCATGCCACTGTGACCTTTCCAATGTTTAAACTAACATCACTCAAAGACCACACGAGGGTAACTCTCTCTCTCTCTCCCCGTGTTTGTCTTTCTTTCCTTCCTTCTCCCTAGTGCTCTAAGACCTGTGGGCGAGGGTTGAAGAAGCGCAGTGTTTTCTGCAGGAGCACTGATCCAGGTGCCAGGGCTGTGGTGGTGCCTGACAGCATGTGTAAATTACACCTGAAGCCCAAAGCCCAGGAGACCTGTGTGCTGAGCCGCTGCCCCAAGAATGAGCGTCTTCAATGGATAACTACCGCCTGGGGAGAGGTAAGGCCCCTCATAGGAATATCAAAGGTTATGTAGAAGCGCTCACATAAACAGTACATACATAGCATGCACACATATTCACCCATTTAGCCCTAATGAAGAATCACTCATGTGCATGTTAGAGACATTTTCATGCGAACTGATATCAATATACAAGCCATTGAGGTCCTTATGTACTCAAGGCAAAGTTCTTTTTTGTTCTGTAAAAAAAATTTGAAATACTTTTGCAGTGATATACTGTTAACGAACATCCCAACGATGAGTGTGTAAATATGCACTGCATGCTATCATCAACACACAACAAAAATGACAGTGGTGAGAAAACAGCAGTTAAGAAAGCATCTGATCATAGCCATGTAGATATGTTTGCACAAGCTATGCAATTCCAGTCAAGTCACGTCGCATTTACATAAGTGCTTTATACAATAGTTTGCTTTCAACAAGCTGCTTTATATTAAACATGAAAAACAGTGTTAATGTCACTTTTAATTAGAAATAATGTTTAAATTTCAAAAAGCCAATGCTATCTACTGACCAAATCGTACGTATTTTAAGAGGTGGCTAATTTGTATGATTTCGTACAACCTCACTTGTACAATTTTGTACGATTTGTCTAGACCCCGGTGACGGCTAGGTTTAGGGGCGGGGTTAGGGTGTAGGTCAGTCGTACGAATTCATATGAATTGTGCAACTTGTAAAATATGAACGATTTAGCAAAAATCGTATGATTTTGTACGAGTGAGGTTCTACGAAATCGTAAGAATTAGCCACCTCATAAAATATATATATATATAAAATATATACAAATTGCTGTAAGATTGGGTTGTAAAAGCAGTGCGTTTATGTTTTTACTTGTGTCTGACCTCGAAAGCCCTAAACAGAAGAAATAACCTACAGAAATTTTCCACAACAAAGAAATCGGAGCCCCAGAGCACACCTGCCTATTGCTTAATCGCTAATGGACCAGTTGTAGTTTGAAGTTGTTTGCTAGCAGTTTCAAGGTGTTTATTACAAGCTGTATTGAATTCCTCAAAATGAATTCCTAACAAACTTAATTTGGCCTGATTTTGTTCAAAATGACATCACACCAGTTTGTTCTTCAATTTTGCTTCAAGTATGTTGGATGACAGGACACATTGCTAGAATTCACCACAAAACTTTTGCCCAGATTTTTACCCTGATGTCTGCAGATTTAAGTTGACAGGTTTAACAGAAAATCACATAGCGTGTGATGGGCTCAGATTTTTTTAGCTTCAGACTGTAATTTGATGTTTTATTTTGTGAGCCAATTTTAGAACACACATTGTTTTCATTTATCATGCCTTTCCTAGCAAAGAGACAAATGTTTCTGCATGAGTTTGTTGTGTTCAAAGTGACTTGAAAGTCTGATAGTGTGTGATCCTCAGTCATATGATGAGCAGCTTTTCTCTGCAACCATTTACAAATATGACGCCTAGTGTTTTAAAAACTCTTTAGATATAAAAAGTCATTGAGTGTATTCCAGCCTTACAATGTTTAGAGCAACATCTGTGCATTTAGATTTAAAAGCAAGTATTTGATTCCAGACAGCTAAGTGGCAATTTCCTTTCTGCATTTGAACTTCAGTATCTCTGTCTCTATCCTCCAAACTAGTTGCATTGTTAACCCGTTGCTATGGAAGGATGAGTTGATCTTGTAGCAAGGGGTCAGGAATATTTATATGTGTATATATATATTTATGTATCTTATTATGTGATTGTCTGGTTGTTTAATGCAGTGTTCGGCCTCCTGTGGAGCAGGAGTAAAGAGAAGAGAGCTGCAGTGTGGGGAGAAAGACTCCCAAGGAGGCTACACAGAGTTCCCTGCGAGGAGGTGCAGGAACCTCCGCAAGCCCCAAGCAGACCTTGAACAAGCTTGTAATAATGGCCCTTGCCCAGAGCCCCCACCTCCCCAGCTCCTCCAGCCTGGCGGTGCTTCTGTGACTCTGGGCTGGTACTCTTCTCCTTGGCTGCAGGTATGAGCAACTAGTTCATCATAACCAATCAGTGGTTTGTTCTGTTTATATTCTGCTAGACATCTAATCTTCCTGTCCTGTCTGTGTGTCTTTCAGTGCACGGTGTCCTGTGGTGGTGGGGTGCAGACACGTAGCATTCAGTGTCTGAGACAAGGGCGTCCGTCAGTGGGCTGTTTACCTCATCAGAGACCCATAAGCTCACGGGCCTGCAATACACATTTCTGTCCTGGTCCAATCCCGGTCCCTGTCCCACCTCCCTCGCCTACACTTAAAGGTACATGCTGGTTTAACTTTAAATTTGTATTTCTTGATTTAGAAGATACTTAAATCTAATGTACATTACCGTTCAAATGTTTAAGGTCAGTGAGACTTTAAGAAAATTTGTAACTTTTTCACCAAGGATTTTCCAGTAAAGACATTATATGTTACAGTATAATGTTACATAAGATTGCTGTTTAAAAATGCTCTTTTGAAGTTTCTTTTTTATTAAAGAATCCAGAAAAATGTGTCTTAGTTTTCACAGAAACATTAAGCAGCATAGCACATTCTGAATGATAATGACCCCAAACTTTTGAACTTTAGTGTACATACTTTATCACAGTGAGTGTGTTATCTATTTGTATGTTCCTGAGAATCAACCCCAAGACTCTGGTGTTGTAAGCGATACTACATAGCATTTTATCCTAAAGAAGTATTAACATGAGATGTGCTACAATACAAGCTTACAAGATATGGTTCAGAAAAGTACAGAATAGAACAGACATGAAAGTGAAATTGAGATGGGTTTTTTGTGTTGTTATCAGTGTCTTGAGTAGTAACGGGCTGCCAGTGAAATAAGACAAAGAGAAGTGAAGTGTGAGTTGTATTCTAAATCATTTGCAGAGGTTTTGGTGGGAGTGTAGTCCAGTCAGCCAGGAAATTAATTTAATCACCTTTTTGCAGGTACATTTTCAATTGTCTTGTTCATAGGAACAATGGTGTTGGCTCATGGATCAAACCAGCAACCTTTGGTTGCAGTCTCTGAGTTTTGAACACTACACCTCTCCAACTTTTACCTCAACTCTTATCTCACTCAACAGTACCTGTAATGCCTGAATGGGCATACCACTGAATGTTCATTGGTTATGACATTCTGCTGAATGTTTGTTTGTTGTGAACTCTCATATCTTGTTCTGTTGCTCAGCTGGTGGAGCATGAAGTTAGTAATGTCATGGGTTGGATTCTCAGGAAACATATACTGATAAAATATATTGCTTTAGATAAAGCATCTGCCAGTTGCATAAATGCACACATTTTTTCACAGCCATAGTGTTAATTGTTGTTGTTGTTTTGTTTACATATGTATCATGTGCAATTATCAAGCTTGATAGACATCAGTGGTGTTTACGCTTATTCATTATGTAGTGGGAAAAACAATGCCCTGTTTACTTGTTGATTTAAAACCACATTGGTAGGTCAAATGACTGTCTGCCACTATATAAATAAGAAACTGACATGCATTGTGTGATTAAACAATATCATTTAAATGAACAAATCATAATCGTCATGTACTGTACACAGCTTGATTATAATGATAATGAAAACATAAAGATCTATCCTCCACATAGAACAGAAGTGTGTGTGTATAATTGTTTATTCTCCTGGGAGAACTGAGTGCGAGGGCCTTCAGAGAGCAGGTCAGGTCCTTATCGGTATGCCGGTGCAGTATTTCCAAGTGCTTTGCAACATCCCCACAATGTCTCTATTCAGAGTAAACAGCACTTACAAAAACACTGAGTGTTTGTGTTAGCACTGTTGTTTTTAAGGCTTAGAATAAATGATAGTCATTATGTGTCTTTCCATTAACAGAAGACCAGCCTTGCATCGACTTCTTCAGCTGGTGTCATCTGGTGCCTCAGCATGGTGTTTGCAATCACAAATTCTATGGTCAGCAATGCTGCAAGTCCTGCTCCGCCAAAAGACAGTAAAGCAGAAGATCTTCCCATGAGCCTCCTCACTGACTCACAAAATCATTATGACACAGATGACCACTATGGACAAAGTTGAGATTTGCAAGATGTGGTAAAGAGGCATTCCAGTGGACAATGTCTTGAGAGATAATGGGAGCCTGGTATCCGAGGAACTCGAGAAAATCTGTACATTAGAAAACTGGACCTGATTCTGGCTTTGTGGTTCTTCAATAACCAATCTACAGAACATTTATATTGTAAATGTCTGTTTGTTCTCTAATGATTGGAGATGTGACCAGTGGTTAAAGCCATTAAGAGACTTCCATCATCAGTTCATTTGTATGCTAGATTGAAGACAACCAGATGAACATTGGTGTGACTGTGCACATCTGAAGTACTGTAGAATTTGTGTTAGCTCTTTGAGCTCCAGGTGAACCCATGAAACAGCATGTTTGCCAGCAGATCTGTACAGAACTGAGGGCCGATTCACACAGTGTTCCGCTGCACTGCTTTTTAATAGTCTTATCTATGTACACGTGTTCTCAATGGTTGTCCATTGCTTCGTATCTTGCTGCTTTTTTAACCTCTCACATGTGAGCGCTTTGTTTTTAAGACCAGTGTCAAGTTAAGAGAAGATTTGACACAGCACAGCTCATAAATATCAGTTTCAAAACAGTGGACCAATCAGAAGAAACCAGCGGCGCGGCAAACATCACGAGTGTGTTTACAGTAACAAATGTTCATCATTTGTTGGAGGAAGAGTTTAGCTATAGCCACAGTGATTTTATTATTATCTTAACTTTAAAAACAATACATTTCACAGTGAACAGCTCCTCACCCTGTACTCATTTATTCTAAAGGTGTGGTCAAATTAGTGCAATTTTACAACAAAATTGTCCCTTGTTAATGTTAATAGTGTAGTGATGTATGAAGCACAGCTCACACAGTTCAAACCAAGCAACTTGGTCAAACCAAGCAACTTGAACCTGTTGCAAAATCTGCATGGGGAAATCTTTCTTCTTTATGCAAAAGTCCTGATCACGTGGATTCCTATTGAAATGACTAATTTCCTGAACAATAGTACATGTGACCATACCTGCTGTACATGACTGCTTTAGTTTGAATCAGTGAATCTGTTGAATCAGTGTTTTTGGTGCAATAAGAAGTGCAGCGCACATTCTCATTCCATCATCCTTTTTTCACAAAACAAATAAACTTGTATATTTTTATTATTTTATGTGTTTACTTCACTATAAAAACCCTCTATTCTTGTATATTTACAAACTAACTTCAACTTTTCCTCCCGTCAAGAGAGCATCCACATCTCCACCATGCAGGCTTCTGATTTTAATATACATTAACATGCATCAATTTTCTCTGTGGAACTGGTGTGACCTGTAAGGTTGAGTCACAATCTGATCGCCACAGAAGACAAAAGCAGACAAGATAGATTTATCATTAATGAAAATCAGTGCTTCTGCTGAAATATGTAGTGAGTCCATAGGCGGATGAACTAAGTTTGTGTATGACTGCCAGTATGTGTGTGTAATTTGTCTGCGGTTCATGCAGCGCTGTCTCCCATGCGGTGTACGAGAGGGCTGAGCTCGTCCCAGATGTGTGTCAGAGAGTGTAGAGTAGGTTGCTCTCAGTCACTTTGTAGGGACCAATTAGTGTGCAGGAGTGAGTGTCATGTTCAGGAGGAGGAGAAGCTAACAAACCCAAGCCTCTCAGGACTTGGGACCTCATCTCAGTTTACTTTGTTAGTGTTCTTCATCTCTTTCTGTTTCTATCTGTCTGAGTGCAGCAGTTGTTGGGCCACTCTTTTGTGCTTAACCGAAGAGTGGAGTCTCACCTTTCCAAGGTTCAGGTATGACGGTCCTGCTCTGACAATAAACATTGAAGCAGATGGCACATGAGGTGTAGCAGAAGCACTCATTCTGTCCTCATTTCATTCCAAACACCTCATTAACAGTCCCCAACCCCTTGAAGGGATATTTGCATACACTAATAAGTGCAAAAGGTCACTTTTAAAAGTAGATGTTGCACTGCAGGGTGCTCTGTCCTTTTTGTCTGAACCATTTTAAAGGGTACTTTTGTTTATTGGTTGTATAACTTCTGGATCTCCATTAATGAACTCTTGGTCTCTTACAGTATGTTTCATTTGTTCCTTACTTGACTTTAAAAGTGTTCCTAATCGCGAACAAATGGAAAAATACATTGTTTAGCCTTGTTGTGATGTTATGTATGTTGTACAAATGTCTTTCATCACTGTCTGAATTGAAAAAGTGTATAATTTATTACTATGTCATAATAGTTCCTGGGCTACAGTGTTGTCTGGAGAGGAGCTTTCTGTATAATACCACACTGTAAGTGTGATATTTAATATTTTCACTGAAAGTTTTATAATAAAAAGTATTTGATTTACTGTATTCCTCTAGTGATGCTTTTTCCACGAGTGCTTGGAGAGATTGAGATGAGTACAGGAAGCCTTTGAATGATGAAAACGCTGCAATATTTAAGAAATGAAAAATGATATGCTGTCATCACAACAAATTACTATGAACATCAAGCCAGAAGCAAAGTGGATTTTAGACAAAATACTCCTTAGCATATTATCGACAAGGAAAGCAGACTTGTTCTCTGTGCAAATATAAAACATTATTTAAAATGTGCCACTAAGGGACAGACATAATAATATAATAAGCTATAAACACATGAAAAAACCCTCTGATACAAATAGCAATGTTTCCCAGTCAATCGTAACATTAAATACCCCAAACATTCATATTCCTCCCTTTCCTCTTTGTGATCCAGGCAAAATGTTCCTGCATGTACTAAATGCCCTAGTAAATCACACTGAGTTTGCTTAAGTCCTCCCTTGACACTCTTGAATATCTTTTCCTCCTCATAATATGCACGCATTTGTCATTTTTGTCATATTTCTTAATTTCCTGTGTGTACAATTATTTGTGATAATTTCTGACAGCATCGAGAGACTCGTAAAAGAAAGGAGCAATTCCTCATCCGTGTCACTGGATGCACAGACACTGATTATGAAGACTGAATACCAAGCACGTCTGTGGCATTTCTATATCCTCTTGTGCATGGTGCAAACTCTTTTTGTTTCTCTCTCTCCTTGCCTGCTCACGCAAACACGCACACAGTCTCTTCACTTTCTAGAATTCACTGTCACTTCAGCTCTGGCAATATGATGCTTCTTTAGAGTACCCCTCATTTCTGACAGGCTTTCTAATCACGTCTTAACAGGACGCTGGCCTTGAGCACTCTCTCTCTTTCACTCTTTTCCAGCTCTCAGATGAAGTGAGAGCTGTCATCTCTTCCAGACATATCTCCAATCATCAGCTAAAGGATATCATCCAGCATTCACTCTGTGCCCTTGCGGACAATAGATCATTCAAAGGGTGAATGCACATGTGAGGGATCCTATAGAATAGCCATTCACAACAGCTGGGTCACAGGTCAGTTCTGATCATAGGACAGCAAGGAAAATACTGAACACAAATGATAAACTGCAACTATCCAATTGTGTATAGTTAAGGAAACAAGAAATCAGGCTTATGAACTTTTAAAAGGTTTCACTTCCCATACGTCTGCTGTGTAATGGCATAAATTCATGTCAGGTTATTGCCAATAAATAAATAAATAAATAAAATAAAATAAGAAAAAATAAATCTACGTCGTCGTGTCAGGTTGCCCCGCCCACGTAGAAATCTCATTGGATCACTCCTCATGTATATTAACAATCAAATATAGATGATAGTTTGAGAGGCAGGTTGTGAAAGTTTGGAATCGCATATTATTTGATACATCCCATCAACTTTCTTCTAGAAAAACAATAAAAAGGCTCTGGAGAAGTATCACAGAAGTCATGAAACTTAAGGCATGTGTTTTACGCTTTATTTGGCATCGGGTGTGCAAAATTGAGTGCTCGTTCACATGCAGTTTTGATTGGCTGTTGTGATTGATCACGTAGCATTGCTCACGAGCAGCATTGACCAGCTTGTAATTTGCATATTATCTTTTTTTTTTTGGTTTGATTTTATGGACATTTGTGTACTTTTGTACTATAAACAGTTTTGGTATGCACTTGATGTACAATTAGGGCTTAACGTGCTGTGTGACATGTGGCTTGGTGTTTGCAAGTACGAAATGGAATTCTCTTTCGCAGCTTTTGCAGATGAATGGTCAAATACATACAAAATTATGTCAAAATACCTGTTCTGGCGCGTATTTGCATGGTGAGCGTGATTTCACCAAGTACAACATGTTCCTGGATCAACATATATATTTGTTGATCCTGGAACAACATTCCAATCAACCAATCAGAATTGAGAGATAACTTTTCAGGAAATATCTATTTTAGGCTTACGATCAGGGTTAGGTGCTTCTACATGCTTGTTAATCAGCTATCATTTCCCACTGATTTTAGGAATAAATTATGGGTAGGGTTAGGTTTAGGGGTAGGGATTGGGTTAAGTCTATATTTTTGGACAGCAATGTTAATCCAGGATCAACAAAAGATGTTGATCCAGGAACATGTCTTACTTGGCAAAATCACGGCGACCGTATTTGCATATATACAGTCGGCTGTGCCTTAAGTGGATGTAAACAGTTGGGTTGGAAAAATGGGTTGTGTGTTAATGCATTAGGTCCTAAAGTGACAGCGGCCTCATATGAATACCTGCTTCTTTCTTTGTTCTAATCAAACAATGAAAGAAAAAGATTTGGGCTTTCATTTTGTTTGCTGCAGTATCAAAATGTTACAGTTTTCCCTGGTGACTAATATTTTGGTGTTGTAACAAACTTGTTTCCAGAAATATTAACTATTGTGATGCGTGTTGATGTTATGAAATAAAACTACTCATATCTTAATATGCAACATATTGGACTCCCTTAAGTGTACAATCACAGTTGTATTCATCCAGAAACCTTATTCACACAAGCATCCTTCTCCATGTCTGCACTTCTCTTCCTGTTTCTTGCTTTTTTACACACACACACACACACACACACACACACACACACACACACACACACACACACACACACACACACACACACCCTTTCTCATTGCCTCTGTGGGAGAATTTCAGTATAGGTTATTTCGGGAGGATTAAAACGTCAGTGTGGGTTTAGATGGCTGTGATTGTGTCTAGGCTCAGGAGCGGGGCTCATTTGTAGCTGTCAGTCGGCATTGGCCTTTTCTCAGTAATGTAAAGATGGCAGTCTCCGTGGCCCCGTTTGTCGCTGCAAGAGCGATCTCGCAGATTATCATCTCAAAGGGACTGATAGCGGCTCGCTCCACCTTTGTGTGCCTGCCTCTCCAGCTGAGCGGAAGACCCCCGACCCCCACAGTCTCGACTCCTGGAAGCTCTGCGACTTTGAAAAGTTTTACTGGTGGCATTAAAACCTTGTCAGAAAGTCAATATAGGGGAGATTTGTGGAAAGCCACCCACATTTTATAGGCTTTTGGAGGGAAAATAGGGCTGTATTATGGAACTTGACATATCTCATAACCTGCCCAGTAAAAATGGTTTTGTGGTAACATCTCAATTAAGTGGTTTTACTCAAGGCAAAAATATTATTTATCTGGCTATATTGGGTTATACCAACAACAATAATTTTAAGAGTCAGATCAGGTAGAAATAAAGTTGCCCCTTAAAGGGAAAAATGAAATTTCTTTCATCTTTTACTTGCCTTTGTGTTGCTCCATGCTGACTTCCTTCCTTCTGCAGAACACAAAAGGAAAAACTGAAAACTGTTTTCTATGCTCATGTCCATGCATTTACATAGAGACTGAGGCTTTCAAACTTCAAAAAGGATGCAAAAGTACCATAATATGAGCAGACCATAACTCGTGCTATATGCAAAGTCTTCTGCAGCCGTACTATACCTTTGTGTTAAAAACAGACCCAAATTTGAGTCACTTAAGTCCACTAAAAATGTTGACACATTCTTCTTGGCCCACTGATGAGAGAATCAGAGATATCTGAATCATAAAAGCATTGTTACTTTGAGTCTTATTGCAATAAATCGATTGATCTTATCTGAAGATTATCATTGAAAAATGACTTCAATTTTGGACTTTTTCTCATAAAACACTATTGTGTTAATAATTTCATAAGACATGCAATTTAGCACACAAGTCACATGGACAGCTTTTATGATGCTTTTATCTTGGTTTTTTGAAGCTTAAAAGCTTCAGTTTATTCGAATTGCAAGCAAAAGATCATTGAAAACAAATTGTCTTCACATTTTCTCCTTTCGTGTTCCACAGAAGAAAGCAAGCAATACGGGTTTGGAGTAAATGATGACAGAACCATCCCTTTAAGGTAACAACTGAACATTTTCACATAATTTGCAAAGACAGAGATAAAGGAGATAGATGTTTTGTGGCACTGAGATTGTATTCTCACCTTATCAAACTTAGAAAGCACTGGGATCAGAAGATGAAGCCCATCACACTGACTGAAATGAAAATTACTATTTCTAAAACTTCCTTTCAGCTTTGCTCTTTTGCCCCAAATCCAGTCAGAGATGCTCAGACACAGCGTGATAGAACACAATTACAGTTATTATTTATCTTATTAGCTTCTAATTGGAAGTCTGCATGTCTCGTTGACAAAGTCCCAATGTATTCCTCCTTATGTTCCCTTACTTTCACTTCCCACACACATAGATGGATAAATAGTGGAGTCATGGAAGTGCAATGTTGGCACTTCAAAAAGAGAAGTCCACAAACACCCCCTTCCCCGGCTTTTCTGAATAATTCATTTCGAAATGGTTAAGGGCAAATTTACTGCAGCATGTACATCTCCTCCACAGATCATTGATTAAAATTGTAATTTATTGTTTTTTTTTTTGGTGTGCTATGAATATTATTGATCTGTGTGTTTGTGGCTGTGCTCTCTCATCTATCTTCCTTTGAGCGACTTGTTCGGATTTTGCTCCCCTTGAAATGTAAGAATTGATTACAATTCCTATAGCGGCAGACAGCCGCTGCCTCCTCTTCAGCCTCGCTGACCTTGGCGCAGAGAAAAAGACGCTAGCGCACGACGAGAGGAGCGTTCTGTCAGCTATTCTCTTTCTCTCCTCCACTTTAACCTCTCCACTTCGAGGCTATTGCGATGCGTTTCATGACTCTTAAACCGTCGTGGTGTATTACCTTAAAGACCACAGGCAATCTGAAGTCCTTCCTTTTGACACTCCAGAATTAATCAATTTACTGCCAAAAGCAGATCCATTTCTTGTCAGTGTATTTCAAGGCGCTGATGTGCCTGATATTGTAAAACAGCCTCGTACCTGCACACACGCACACACACATACCTACCGACCGACCCTCTTCTCTCTTCTCGCCTCCCCTGAGATGCTGTGTGTTGGAGGACATCGATTTATTTTACATAGTAATACAAACAGTGGGAGGGAACGGGTCACCTCAGCTATTGCCACCTGTGCGTCGGTATGAAGCACATGGCACAGGTCAGTGAAGCCCTTTCTGCTTGAGTGGCTGCTGCATATTTCATAGTACACGTGAAGAATGCCAGCCGTCCCGTTAGAACGGGGACATTCGAGTGGAAGCAGGAAGTGAAGCAGCACTGTTCCGCTTGACTCCAGTAGAGGGAGGTGCTTACCTGCTGTTGAGGTGCAGGCTTTGTCTCTGAGGACAGGAACCAGAATTAGATTTCTTCAAGGATGAAGAAGTGATCACACGAGCATTTTAGGAGGATGTGTATATGCAGTGGGTGTATGGTTTCTTTTCTGGTAAAAGATCTGTAGACTGATGTATTCCTATTTGACCACCAAATTTGTTTAGATGCATTAATTACATTTAGATCGTTTTGTTTTACTACTTTTATGGAGTTGGATCAATGAAACAAAACAGTTTCCACGATAATGAAAAATCATGCAGATTTAGGAGATTTTTATATTATTGAAAATAAAAATGTAAATTTTATTATACTAAAAAATGTATTGTGGTGTAACCAACCAAAAAAACAACAAATTTTGCTTTAAAACATTGAAAAGATGTGAGTGTACACATCTTAAATGTTTTCCAAAATATTTTGTAAGGTACAAAGTATTGTTCTTACACATATCACAAATTATTAATTTATAAATATCATTATGCTTACAACCTTATTTAATGACCTAATAACCTTGACCTTGTAATAAAAAGGTCAAATTATGTGACACACTGTCATGAGGGTCTGCAGGGTCTTCATTTCCTTTTTTCCCCCTATTTTTTTGTCATAATGGACAAAAGTTTTTCTTTTCCTCCAAATATAAATCAGCAGTGCAGCAGGTTTGTTAAAAGATTGTTGATTGTGCCAAAGTACTCAGTAAGGATTTTTTTAAAGGCTGTTTTCTTTCATTATGATATCAGGACAGTTGTATCACCCTGACATTTTTGACGGTATGTCTTCAAAAAAATCAAAAACTTTAATTAAGATACTCGTCATAGAAGTCTTTCATTTTATGTATGATTTGATTTTTTTTTTCTTTTGCATTTTTAAGTATATTAAAAGATGGGTCAATGACATATTTTCCATCCAGAAAGCAATGAAATTACATTGAGGTACTAAAATAGAGAGAAATCCAGCAAGGCCAGACTTCTCACTTTTGTGAACAAAATATTCTTTTACACAGCCCAAATACTTTTAGTACATTTTAGTGTTACTGCACATGGTGCAAAGCTTCACCAGAGTTTTACATGTGAGGTTTAAACGTTTGTGAAATGTATATGCGATATCAGAGTTTTCAGTTTTCAGTACGTATACAGGAGCTGTCACACTTCCATTACTTTAGTTGGTGGCAACAGCGGTGCATCTTTGTTTAAGTGTCTGTTTGGTGGAGCTGACATTGTGCATAGTTTGTCTAAAAATCTCATAGAAATTGACAGAAACAGTGTTCAGCACTCTAAAGGCGAGCTATTTTTACACCGCTGTCTCTGAAGATCCCTCTAAAAGACAAGTGACAGGCAGGTATAACTCAAAACTGGCCTGCCATCTCCAAAGATAACGCTACTATCTCAGCTACCTGGAACTGTTTTGCTTCAGAGCTGTCAAATTTGTCAGCAGGAGACAGGGGAGTGTCGATGACAGTTACAACTCACACTTAAGTTGTGTTCGTTCGTTCTTTCTTTCTTTCTTTTTTTTTTTTAACTCGTCGCCTCTGGTAAAGTGAGCATGAAAGTGGTGAGTTGTGGCAGCGTTGCTACCCGTTGTCGTTATTAAAGCACAAAACAAGCTGTCACTGAAAGCCAAGCCAAGCTCCTGACGGGTTCGGGAGCCTTTGCGTGACGCTTTGAAACACAAAACAAATAAAGCGTGTGCGCCTCTAATAACTTTCAAATAAATAAATCATATTTACAAATCACTCCATTATTAAGGGGAGCGACAGC
>JAFVLL020033823.1:0-12033 GCA_021397915.2 Tor tambroides | reverse complement strand
TTTGGCAAATTCCAGCCTGGCCTTCCTATTCTTCTTGCTAATGAGTGGTTTGCATCTTCTGGTGTAGCCTCTGTACTTGTGATCATGAAGTCTTCTGCGAACAGTAGATTGTGATACCTTCACTCCTGCCCTCTGGAGGTTGTTGCTGATCTCACTTACAGTTGTTTTAGGGTCTTTCCTGACAGCTCTCACAATGTTTCTGTCATCAACTGCAGTTGTTTTCCTTGGTCTACCTGTTCGATGTCTGTTACTTAGTACACCAGTGGCTTCTTTCTTCTTCAGGACATTCCAAATGGTTGAAATGGCTATGGCCAATGTGTGTGCAATGGCTCTGATTGATTTTCCTTCTTCTCTCAGCTTCACAATTGCTTGTTTTTCACCCATAGACAGCTCTCTGGTTTTCATGTTGGTTACACCTCTTAACTATAAATGCAGTTTGAACAGGCAAAACCCAAATCTGAAACTGAGCGTAGACATTCAGTGCTAATTATTGTTTGAATAATCATTATGATCAAGTTTTGCTTAACTTTTGCTTTCTTGTGTTTAGGGTTTTGCATCACAAGGTTATCACAGTGCAAATTGTGTCTGAGTGATCATGTTTAGAGTTTTGCGAAAAGAGTGCATGAGATCTACAAACTGTTTAAGGTTTTGCAAAAAAAAACAAAAAAAAAAAACACAAAAGTGATTTATTTGACTAATAGGCTATTGAGAATCTGGCTCAGAGAATGAGGTTAGTGTCTTAGCTGTTAAAGTAAAGGTGCGTAGGACTTAAAAGGATGAATACGAAAAAGATTTTGGTTTTGCTTTCGCTTCACTGTACACACACGCATATTTCTAAACATTTTCAGGTTAGAGGTTCACTACAATAGTGAAACCATCAGATCTAGGGCTGCTGTCCGCAGGCTATCTGTGAGTGCAAGGTGTCTTGTGCTGTCAGTGTTACAGCACCACCTGGTGACCGATACTCGGTCTTTACACAGATCCACCAATCACGGGATGAATGAAACATTGTGACGCTCTTTAATTTTCTTCAAAACAAAATTTTAACGAACAAACATTATAAAGAAATTATGTGCAATATTTTCTCTTTATTTTAAATTGAAGGATTTGGCCTACTGAAGGAAAAGTACTGTGATGTTTATAAAAGGAAAGATTGTATTTCAGCTTTTGTGATGGGAATAGTATTAAATGGGAGGAAAAGTTTTTCAGTTCTTTTGCGAGCAAAACGAAACGTTTCCAGGCGGAATGCAAAGGTTTAGCGAGCGAACGCGACGAAATAGCCTATTTCCCTTCGTTCTCATTTTAAATAGGCTACCTAAATGAAAATTAAGTCTATCGTCTGAATCTCAGAGAACTGCCTCAGTGTCGGCTAAAGGCCGATTCAACATCAGCACCTGACGGAACAAATGGGTCCCTGGAGCTGAATTATTTACGAAATCACTGGAAACGACTGAAGGCAGTTAGGCTCGACTAAACCTCATCGTGCTGCTGTTAATATGAGCTGGGTTTGAGTGATCACCGTAAGAGGAAGAGAAGTTTAACGTGAGCCCTGCGTTTAAAAAGGAACCCAGGCTACTTCTGTCTCTGACTGAACATATGATTTTTCGTGATTGAAAACAATTAGGCAAGATGTATTCTAGACAAATGCAATTGTTTTTAGAGTTCATTGGTGAATTTGGGTTAGTCAGCTTCCAAATCAACAAGGTCGATCAGTGCTGTATTTTCTTACCATTATGGGTCTGTCCTGATTTAACACTTCTCTTATTTATAACCAGAAGTCACTGAGAAGTTGATAGCCTAATAAAAGCATTTTTATAGCCTGTTTCTTTGGCACAAGTCGTTAAGCTGTTTGATGGGATTTAAGTGGAATGTTTCGTGCAAGATGAAAACTACCCAAGTAGGGCTCGCTGCAGCCCACAAGATCCAGGGTGCGTGATTGGATCCACATCTAGGGGGTGGAGATTGGTAGGTTTAGGGGTGGAGATGGGTGGGTTTAGGGATCAGGGGGTGGATATTGGTAGATTTAGGGGTGGAGATGGGTGGGTTTAGGGATCAGGGGGTGGAGATTGGTAGGTTTAGGGGTGGAGATGGGTGGGTTTAGGGATCAGGGGGTGGAGATGGGTGGGTTTAGGGATCAGGGTGTGGACATGGGTAGGTTTAGGTATATGTAAGGTTGGAGGAGTTGTATCTGGATCCAACCACGCCCACTGTCTCCAAACTACCCGCTAAATAACAACGAAATAATTCGTTTTAGCCTATTTTTTTTTTTCTTCAGTTTGGGGAACTTTTCTGTCCTCTTGTTTTGAAAATAATCAAAATTCAAAAAGGCTGTTTCTTGTATTTTGTTTCTCTAAAATGTGAGATATGTCATAGAGCATCATGAGTATAATTCAAGGCTGATCATGGCTATCATCAGATTTTTATTCCACTTGTGATCAGTGTTTAACAAGATCATTTGAAGAATATGCTTTTAACTTATTAATAACTTATTATGATCCGGGACCTGATTTCTCACGGTCATCACACGCAGATCTCTCATCCGTCTGTAAACACTGATTCTAAGAAGAGATTTTACATGAGCAGATTTACAGACCGCAATCTGTCAGCTTTTATAGCACACAATCTATTTGCCACACATTCTGCTTTATAGCCCAGAAGGACCTTTGGCCCCTCCAAGGTCCTCCAGAACACATACAAACCCGCTCAGACCTTCAAGCACATTCTGTGAGCAGCAGAAACAGAGATTTATTGGACAAAAACCACCTGTGGATTGTTTGAAACCAGGTGGCTTGATGTTAATGGGACATTTTCAGAGATATTTGGATTTTATTGATTGTAATTTCAGCTGATGGACCTACATAAAGCTCATTGACGTCACCTCAGATCAAACAGAAAGCTGAAACTAGAGGGATGAAGCTTTTTTCTCTCAGATCAGGCTGATTTTGTTTGTTCACTGTCGGTTGTTCATTAACACGCAGAGACACACCTGAGCATGCATTTCCTCTTCAGGTTCCTGTAAAAACAGAAATGCAGAAAACTCTCGCTGCAGTCAGTGTATAATTTCTTTTCAGAGACGTCATGTGGACAGTGTTGTTGGAGGATAGATCTGATCTTTCTGATGGGAGTAATCAGAATTTACCGGCTTCAGGAATGACTGTGGCATGAAACTGAGCAGCATCTTTTGAAGGACATTCATTGTGGACGGGATGTTGGGATTGTTCTGGTTCTGGTTCGGTTCTGTGCTCTCTGTCTCTGGGTTTGACGTGTTAAGCTGCAGAAACTCCTCGGTCACGTTAAATGTGGTTCTGCTGGAGGATGAAAATTCGCCCTGGAGTCTGAAATTTGTGGAGGACGCGGTGAAAATGGCTGTTGAAGAGGAGAATGAAAAAAACCAGGCTGAAAGTGAGTAGATTCAAAGAACGTTTAGTTCTGAAAAATAAAAAATTAGGTACATGCAGGCTTTTAATTCAGTACAAGTAAAGGTGACCCATCTCTCAAACACTGAAGAGTTCTAAACTGGAAACTGGAATTAAAAGACACAAACATTGTATTTCTGCAGGGACTTTCTGTCCTACAACATACACTCAAACGAATCTTAGATTAATCTTAAATTAGATTAACTTGAGAAAGACGACAAAGGTAAAACTTTCACAAATAATTAGGCTATAATGATGTATTTAAAACTACTTAGTTGCATATTAAACCATTTATTTGTTAAATAGAATAGAACACAATATAATACAATAGAAGACAGTAAGGGTTGTGACCTAAGTCCTCTAGGCAAAGAATAATAAGACAGTGGTCTTAAAAAAACAGTCAAGTAGTTCACTTTATCCCAGTTTTAGGACCAGTTAGTTAAGTGGTAAGTTGAGCTAATTTGTGTAAAAGTAAACAAACATGTTCAATGCAACAGTCAACATCATAAATGTATTCTGTAGCTATAATGACCTCAAAGATGCTTCACCTTTTGAAATGTAAATTTAAACCTTACTGTACTTCAGAAATAGTAAAACTACATTTAAAACTTTAAATTGGACAAAATCAGCCTTGATACATGACCTACTAACAGTCCCTTTTTGCAGATCTGGACTTCCAGATCAAGGTGCTGTTCAGCGGCTTTAAGACGACGCATTACCGGCGCAGGGGCTGCGGCAGCAGTACGTGCGAGGCCGTGGAGATCCTCAAATCGCTGCATGTGAGTTCTACTTCATTAAAATCTGCTCAAAGGACGTTTTGAAGGACGTTCCGGTTTATTAACGCTGTCTGTCCTCAGGCACGCTGAAACATTATTGTGAAGATTTAAACCCATGCTAGTGTCCCAGATAGCACACAGATGGAAAGCGTCTGCTGTGTACAAATCTGTCTGTTAGATATAAGTTTTACATACATTCTAAATCATAAACATCTTAAAGACATCTAATAGATGTCTATTTGACATCGGATACCAGATAGCACACGTACGTCTGCAAGATGTCTGTTAAAGATCGCTTGATCTGGAAATCATCTGCTGTGTACAAACATCTGACAGACGTCTGTAAGATATCAGTTTTACATACTTTCTAAATCATATACATCTTAAAGACATCTAATATATGTCTATTTGACATCTGATAGGAAACGTCCAATACATGTATTGCAGAAGAGCAAACACTCTAAAAATACGTCTTCCAGATGTAAATGCAGACGTCAAATAGACATCTCTGTGATGTATGCGTGCTATTAGGGGCACTGATTAGCGGTTAAATGTAATGCTGTTTTCCGTTTGTTTTGTCCATTAGAACAGCAGTGATCTCGGATGCATGATGTTGGGTCCATCCTGCACATATGCAACGTTTCAACTGGTGGAGTAAGTTAAACTCAAACAATCAAAGACTTATTCTTAAAATGTTATCCCCAATATTACTTACAGCATGTGATTACAATTTTGGTAAGTAGTTATTTTGAATTACTAAAGGCCTGTTTCAACCAAGCAAATAAAGTCTATTAATTATTGTAACTCTGTAATAACGGAGTACACACCAAAACTACAATAATAACGACAGAGGGATTTTTTTTAGCTTGAATATACATAAACAGCCAGTCAGTATCCACCCGACTTAAGAGGGATAGTTCATCCAAACCCGCAAGACTTTCGTTCAAATTCAGAACACAAATTAAAATATGAGCTTTTAAGTAGAATGTATTTTGAATATTATCTTCCGATGTTGATGATGCTTATCGTTATTGTTGTTGTTCTTGGTGTGAAGTGCCTTAACCCTGAACCAAATCATAAAAGGCCTGCATTATTTCACCCCCGTCAAAATACATCACGTAGGCTACTAGCTTATATTTAAACGAATAAATTAGTACATTCATTTGAGCTAGTTTAAGATAACAAATATCATCAGCAGCACATTTGTGCCGAGAACAGTGTTGGATAAGTTACTCTAAAAAGTAATGAACTGCTACTTATTTGCTACATCTTCAACAGTGTAATTTGAAAAATTGTAAATTACAGAAAAATTAAGAACAAACCCTACCTTTATTTTTCAAGGGAAAGGTAATTAAATTACAGTAATTAATTACTTAGTAACGCATTATACCCAACACTGGCCAAGAACATTTTCACAAAAAAGAAAACATTTTTGAAAAAAATGAAGAGAATGTGCTAATTTCAATAACAACATAATTTATGTAAAACTTTTTCCCCCTGTATAGCTAATTCTATATTAAACTGTAATGGTAATGAATGAGGATCAGTGTTGGGGGTAATCCATTACAAGTAACAGGAGTTATGTAATCAGATTACTTTTTTCAAGTAACTAGTAAAGTAACACATTACTTTTTAATTTACAAGAAAATATCTGAGTTACTTTTTCAAACAAATAAAACCAGTTACTTTGTATTCTCATGTATTGACTAACAGCACTTGTGTTGCCATGTTGAGAGAAATCGGGAGTAAGTGCAGAGGCGTTGTGTGCGCTGTGTGAACATGATGCTTACTGTAGTTCTAGACTAAATATGAACATGCATTTACTCATCTCACTGAACAAAAACAGATTCAGTACTCCTCAAAATGAATAAAACGATGAAATGCAAATTCAGAATATGATGCAAACCTGCAATAATTGAATGTTAATTACCATAAATATCCCTTATGTATTTAATCCCATTTTATTAACCAATGTCTTTGCTGCTGACCTTCAATGATCCAATTCAACCATACTAATAAGCAAAAATGACTTTAGACAAAAAAATATAGAAAAATAAAGAATAAAGAAAATAAAGAATAAAGAAAACAATAAAGAAAAATATTTGGTTACACTTTATTTCGATAGTCCACTTTAGACATTATACTAATTACAAGTAACTTTGTAACTACATGTCAACTACATGTCAACTAATTCTCATTAATTTCCAACTACATGTCTGTTAACTCTCAGAATAGACTGTTAGGGTAGGTTTAGGGTTAGTAGAATAAGTTGACATATACTTGCAAAGTTTCTTATAGTCGGTATGTTGTGTGTTGTGGACCCATCAAAATAAAGTGTTAGAAGATATTAAGCAGACAGTCTACTAATTCTCTAATGACTGCTAGTTGACATGTAGCTGCAAAGTTACTTACTGTTAGTAGAATGTCTAAAGTGGACTATCAAAATGAAGTGTTACCAAATATTTTTTCTTTAGTGCTGAAGAGTGTTAAACTTTCTTCTCCTGCATCCTCTACTGTACAGACGTGAATTTACATTTCCTTCAGCCTGAGGCGTATTCATTTCACTTTTGGTGTGAAAGGGCTTTTACATTTGCCAGAAATATAACTTTTTTAATATTAAGAATAAGCAAGCCCAGCCCAGTTGAGAAAAAGTAACATAAAATAACATAACGCATTACTTTGCAAAAATGTAACCAAGTAACACAATTAGTGACTTTTTCAGGGATTAACACAATATTGTAATGCATTACTTTTAAAAGTAACTTGCTCCAACATTGATGATTATAATGAAACACAAACATTCATATACATGTTTTGCTTATCTGCATTACACACATAACAGAGAGAAATCTTGTTATTAGTAAGTCATTACACTATTTCAATGTCCCGTTTGTCTGTCTGTTAGTCAGGAGGTTGGTCTGACTCTGACTATCCCCATCATCTCAGCTGGCAGTTTCGGTCTTTCTTGCGACTACAAGGACAAACTCACCCGGCTGCTTCCTCCGGCACGCAAAATCTCAGAGTTCTTCGTCCATTTTTGGAATGTGTCCTTCACCAATCTGAAACCTACGTGGAGGACAGCGTATATCTATAAAAAACTCAACAACACGGAGGAATGCTTCTGGTATTCACAATACAACGTGTAAATGACAGCACGACACAACACAGACGCACACACTGAGATGTCCGTCTGTCCATTCGTCTGTTAGGTACATCAATGCTCTGGAGGCGCCGTCCGCTCTGTTTGCCTCCAACGTATCCAGAGAGATGCTGAGGAGCCAAGGTGACCTGGAAAACAAGCTGAAAGCTCGGGACCGACACAGCAACAGTGAGTAAAATCTATCTATCTATCTATCTATCTATACATACATCTATCTATACATCTATCTATCTATATATACATCTATACATCTGTGTACCTATGCATCCATCCATCCACCCACCCAACCATCCATCCATCTACACATCTGTGTACCTATGCATGCATGCATGCATCCATCTACACATCTGCCTATGCATCCATCCATCTACACATCTGCGTACCTATGCATGCATGCATCTATCCATCCATACATCCACCTGTCCATACATCCATACATCTACCTATGCATCCACCCACTTATCCATCCTTCCATCCACATACCTATGCATGCATGCATGCATCCATCCATGTATCTACACATCTGCCTATGCATCCATCCATTGTTTTGCAGTTTTTGTCCTATGTGGGACACCAGACGACGTTCTCGCCATTAAGAAAAACACCACCATTTCTCCGCATGTGGTCTTCGTCCTGATCGACCTGTTCAAGTGAGTCTGTGATCCCCATAATCCTGTCTCAGACCACGTAAGCATTTTTCCAGCTGACAATGACATGTCTTGCAGTGATGGTTATCACACCAATGAGTCCAGCTTCGAGCACATGCGGGACGTGCTGGTGGTCACCATGCACAGCTTCAGAAACTACTCCAGCCACACGTCCTGGAAGACAAACACAACAGTAAGTGTAACATCTTGAAGGCTCTTTCACACCAAGAGCGATAACGATAACTATACATACAACGATAACTATATCTGTGTCCACACCAGGCAGCCTCACGATAGCTGTCTGTTTTTGTAGCTCTTGCATTTACACAACTTCAACTAGTAGATGTCCTCAGCATGCATGTTTCAAGCGCATCTGAACAGCGAATCTAGCGGAATCTAACTGGGGCCTGTTTCAAAAAACAAGTTTACCAAATAAGCCAGGTTTATTTCAGTTAGTCTGACTTATTGTCAGTTGATTTAATTCAAAATAAGTCAGAGTAACTGAAATAAACCTGGGTCCTGTTTCATAAAACAAGTTTGCCAAATAAGCAAGGTTTATTTCAGTTAATCTGACTTATTGTCAGTTGATTTGGTTCAAAATAAGTCAGAATAACTGAAATAAACCTGGCTTGTTTGGTGAACTTGTTTTATGAAACAGCCCCCTGGCTTATTTGGTAAACTTGTTTATATAAAACAGGCCCCTGAGCTCTAACCTAGTCAATGTAGTGGAATAAAAACAATATGTAGTCTTTTCTACTGCAACTTCAGAGGAGGCAAGACAATGTTGTCAAAACTAGCTCTGAATACCTGAGGTAATTTTATGTTTTATGGTACTGTTTGCTGTGCAATGTCTGTTTGCTTCTGTCGCCTGCTATTTCAAATGTGCAAGCCCTTTAAATTTGAGTGAAGTTTGATTAGCTGTCATTTAGCTATGTTTCCATCCACCTATTTTTATGTGCATTTTGGAATATCACATAAAAAAAATAAATAAAAAAATCGCTGGATGGAAATGCCAAGATGTGCATAAATTCTAAAAATGCACATTAAAATCTTATACGCAGGAGTACTGAGTAGGATAAACTTTTTCCCGATAAGAAAAAATGCACATAAACTACAATGGAAACACATTTACTTAATGAAATCCACCATGCGCATCAAAAAAGTCATGTGACTTTGCGCGATGGGATGGGATAACTTGACTAACCAGCGGCCCAATCTCGTTCCACAGCATCTGAAATGTTGTTTGGTCATTTTACCTGTGCAAAGTCTGTCATCAAAGTATTGCTCTTGTATTACACAACTGCGTTCCCAAACAGCAGCATCCACCTCCGAAAGCAATGACTGCATTTACTGTTGCGTCTGCTTGACAGTAATTTATTATAGGCAGCGGCTATTTGCACTAAGTGTTCGGCAAAAGGCGGGCTCGAACTTGGGTCGATCGCATCGGAAAGCATGCGCCTTACCATCTACACCACTGAAATTGTTGCTGAATTAGTGTCTTTTTTTTAGCGTTGACTAACCCAATCACACGTTAGTAGGCGGAGTTAGTGTAAATAGCCTTTGCCAACAAGGCGGGCTATTTTCACTTAGTGTAAATAGACACTCCGTTTATGATATGTGACCCTGGACCACAAAACCAGTCTTAAGTGTAAATTTTTCGAAATTGAGATTTATACATCATCTGAAAGCTGAATAAATAAGCTTTCCATTGATGTATGTTCCATTTGTTATGATAGGACAATATTTGGCCGAGATACAACTATTTGAAAATCTGGAATCTGAGGGTGCAAAAAAATGAAAATACTGAGAAAATCGCCTTTAAAGTTGTTCAAATGAAGTTCTTAGCAATGCATATTACTGATCAAAAATGAAGTTTTGATATATTTACGGTAAGAAATTTACAAAATATCTTCATGGAACATGATCTTTACTTAATATCCTAATGATTTTTGGCATAAAAGAAAATTTGATAATTTTGACCCATACAATGCATTTTTGGCTATTGCTACAAATATACCCCCAGCGACTTAGGACTGGTTTTGTGGTCCAGGGTCACATATATGAAAATTATTATATTCAGTGGCTTTTCTTAATGACATATAGCGCCGGTTTATCAGGAAATGACGATTTTGTTCTCTTTGACTCCTTGGATGGGAACAGTGCTTTATTCGCAAATGTTTTACGCGATATTCCAGTTTTGCACTCTAAACTACAGTTTAATTAACATCTTTGAATGGAAACATAGCAGTGTTTTTGTCGTTCAGCAGCTGTAAAAAATCTTTCTGAAAGTGATCCCAACGGTATTGTTCCTCTATATCGTTATCGTTATAAGCTTTGTTTCCATCACCCTGTTTTTATGCGTATTTTGAAGTATCACATCAGAAACGAGTGATTGAAATGCCAAATTTCAAATATAAATCCCTTAATTTGCAAAAAAAAAAAAAAAAATTACGCTCTCTTGAGGTGGTTTTTGACTTCTGCGAAAAGGGTTAATGTAAATAATGACAGATGGAAACGCATTTGCTGAGTAAATTCCTGCATGCGCATCAAAAAATTCATGTGACTTTGCGCGATGAGACGGCAAAACCTGACTAACCAGCAGACCGATCTTATTCCACAGCATCTGAAATGTTTTTATGGTCTTTTTGAAATACCTTAGCAAAGTCTGTCATCAAAGTATTTCTGTATAATTGCCTCCCAGAACTCTCTTACATGACTGCGTTCCCAAACAGCAGGAATCCACCTCCAAAAGCAATCACGGCATTTATTTTGTTTCCTCTGCTTGCTCGGAGGCGCAAGTAATTTATTATATATGAAAATTATTATATTCAGTAGCTTCTCTTACTTTTCTTAGTGATATAGTGCCGGTTTACCAGGAAGTGACTATTTTGTTGGATCGTTGGATGGGAACGGTGCTTATTCGCAAATGTATTATGTGATATTTCAACTTTGCGCATAAGTTAAATTCACAACTTTGGATGGAAACCCGGCTATAGTTGTGCTGTGAACTCTGTTATTCTTTTAAATTTGAAATGATTTTTAAAATGTTATCTTTATAGTTATAGTTATCGTTCTTGGTGTGAACGGGCCTACACTATTCTGTCTCATTTCACAATTCCCATCCTACAGGCGCTGAATGATTATGTAGTGGCTTACCATGATGCAGTGGTTCTCTTTGGCGATATGATGAGACAAAACCTGAAGGCGATGAAGCAGCAGCCGTTCAGTGGCATCGTTGAACAGCCTTTCAGAAACATAAGCTTCGAGGGTAAGCACGTCCTAAAAAAACAGCATCACACTGGATCATCGCTCATGTTTGTGTATGTTAACATTCACTAGAACCCATATCTCAATACTTCAAATACTAGTCATTTGTTCAAAAGAAATGGGTCTTTGGGATTCCAAAAAAAACATAATTATGATAGATTTAATGTGATGTCAATGCATGTGTGTTCAGGTATGGGAGGACACTATGAATTAGACGCTAGCGGAGACAGAGATCTCAATCTGTCTGTGGTTTACACAACCGGCTCGTACAAGGTGAGTCAATTCTGTCTCAATTCGTAAAACCAAAGCTGCATTTTGGTACAAATCAATTCAATGACTCACTCATATACTGAAGTCTATATGAAATATGAAGAAACGGTAACCCACTAAATCTTTTTGGTGAACCAGTTCAAAAGATTAGAATGACTAAAAGATGTCTTTAAATTTCCATCACTACTGTGCTTTTACACTTAGTTTTCAAGCCTTTAGACACTGTTTTTACAATTTGTAAGTCATTTTGAATAAAAGCAATTCCAAAATCAGGGGTTTTAAAAGGGGGTTTGAGGTCCAGGTAAAGTATTAAAAATGTAAATATAAGTTTGAATTAACAAACTAAATAAAACTAAAGAATGAAAGTAAATAAATTTAAAAATTGATTTAAGTAAATTAATAATACATCTAACATTACAGTATTCCTGTGAGTAAAACATTTATTTATGTAATTTAATAGAAATGAAATCCCCCCCCCCCCGCAAATAATATTTTAC
>JAFVLL020033822.1:2500-13367 GCA_021397915.2 Tor tambroides | reverse complement strand
TGCCCCAAATGACAAAGATATATATATATATATATATATTTAAAATAACATTTTATATATATATATATATATATATATATATATATATACTTAAAAGCCACACCCACTCCCTCTAGTTTCTCATTTAAGCCACACCCACCACCCCTCCTGCTCCGCCCCCTGTATAAATACTCTGAACTCAGTGACACACTCCCAGTGCTCTGATCTGAGGTGTGTGTTTGCTGCTGCTGCTGCTGAGGGTCTGTTGTGTGTTTGAGAGTGTGATTGTTGGGTGATTGATGGCTGTTGCAGACGCAGGATGCGCAGGAGCAGCGCTTACATCCCAGTGTCCACTGCTGCCGCTCTGCTGGTCACTTCATCCACGCTGTTCTTCGTCTTCACGTAAGTCACCGCTGACCTTCTTTCACTTTAATTCAGTGTTCCTAAGGTCAACTTTTACTGAATTCTTTCATGACACTGTATAATAACTTTTCATGTAATACTTTACTTGAAGCCTTGATATATAATGCATAATAAAAGTATTTAATGCATTAATTATGCCTTGTAATGCACCTTATAATATAATGATTGCGTGAATAATCATAAGTTATAATACATACGTATTCACTGTTACACCTTTAGAAAGTATAATGCATTAAAGCATGCAATAAACAACCAATTTTAGATTAAACAAAGAATATGCAAATATTATAATGCATTTTAACTTTGGTAACAATTGTTTATGAAAAGATGCAAAGCATTACACTGACAGAAATTTGCTGTCGAAACTATTTTCACACAGAAATTGCTTGTAAATTTCAGAAAATAATTACAAAGAAATGGGAAGTAACATTGAATTTAACACTCTTTTTTAACATTTTAATTTAAAGTAGAAAAACCGAAAAAGTATATTCTTGTAAAACTCCTTTAAATACAATGCATTAAAAAATAAATAAATAAAATAAAAAACCTTTATATACAATGCATTATAAAGTAGTTTTAATGCATCAATTATGCCTTGTAATGCAATACATCATCAGATCTCATGAATAATTGCATACTATATATTATAAGAACGTATAGAAAGTATAATGCATTAAAACACATGACAAACAACCAGTTTTAGATCCAGCAAGAGGTCTGCAATATTATAATGCAAAAATTATTTATGCAAAGATATAATGTATTACAATGTACATTATGAATAACTTTTATAATGCATTAACTCTTTTCTAACTTTATTTTGCTTAAGATTAATTTACTGCATGTAAAAATACATTCATAAATACTTTTTGAGTTTATTGTAGGTGAACTCACAACATCTTCAAGTGTTTCTGTCCTGGAATATAGTGTATAATATTAATTGAGCTTTTTTACACTCTCATTCATATTGATTGAAGATTTAGTCCGTTTTCATCATTTCGGACTTTGAATTAAGGTTATTTTTCTTACCCCATTGGCAGATATTTTTGCTCGTTTTAAGCAAAAACTAACAAAATTTTGATCATTTTTTTAGTAAACAAGACTTAATATCTTAAATCATTTTACTTGTCAAGTAAATGTATCTTGATTCATGAATGTTCAGATATTTATTCTAGAAAACAAGACAAAAATACTAAATAAGAAAATCATTTTTTGCAGTGTGAACTCCATATTGAGACGTGATTTTAAAGTAGGCCGGTGCGCCGCTGCAAACGGCTGCTCATGCGCTGATATCCCTCCGTTATTATTCTCTGCTGCATTCTGAGCGCTCTGCATGGATTCTCTCCTGAGATGTAAAGGCGTGCATGTTTCTTCTGCTCTATCTGTGTGTATGCATCGGCCGTTGCTGATGCTGTGTTGGTCCCAGATTTGAGCAGATGGGACGTTGAGGATTAGGATTTTGATTCCCCGTCCCGGAGAAGTCGGGGTGTTGATCAGGCATGTGACCCCTGATGAGTTTAAGCTCCACATCTGTCATCTGCACAGAACGAGCTTCACAGGTGATGAAGAGACTCAGAGACTGATGATAGACGAGGCTTTGGAAAGTTTGGTGAGATTAAGCCAAACTCTAACAATGAATGACTTTATTGCAGAATAAGCTCTGATATCCTGTAGTGTAAAAGGACAGAAATGTATCCATTTATTTGTGACCCTGGACCACAGTCTTAAGTCGCTGGGGTATATTTGTAGCAATATCCAACAATACATTGTATGGGTCAAAATTATCCATTTTTCTTTTATGCCAAAAATCATTAGGATATTAAGTAAAGATCATGTTCCATAAAGATGTTTTGTAAATTTCTTACCATAAATATATCAAAACTTCATTTTTGATTAGTAATATGCATTGCTAAGAACTTCATTTGGACAACTTTAAAGGTGATTTTCTCAATATTTAGATTTTTTTGCACCCTCAGATTCCAGATTTTCAAATAGTTGTATCTCAGCCAAATATTGTCCTATCCTAACAAACCATACATCAATGGAAAGCTCATTTATTCAGCTTTATGATGATGCATAAATCTCAATTTTGAAAAAATTGACCCTTATGACTGGTTTTGTGGTCCAGGGTCACATTTATTTATTTATTTATTTATTGTTTGTTTGTTTGTTTAAAAAATGACTTTAGTGAAAAACAGGTTTTTTAGGATTTCTTTTTTTTTTCACTTCATTTTCACAAATGTCACAAATCATTACAAAGAATTACAAGTAATACGTTCAAATTTTGAAGTAGAAAGACAGAAACTATATTTTCTTGTAAAACATTCTCCCAGGGTTATTATAGTTAACTACAAATGAAACCATCTAAAAGACATTTTTGTTAGTTGAAATAAAGTAAACTTAACTGAAATGAAAAATTAAAAAACTTATTATTTTATTTTAGTTAGTTGCCAAGGCAACGTTTCTGATTTCTGTTTGATTTAACTTGAAGTACTAAAAATAAAACTGAAATAGAAATTAATAATAATACAAAATATACATATATAGGCAAAGTTACTACAACTTCAAGAAAAATTATGAAAATAATTGAAAAAAACTAATTCAAATATTATTAAGTATTAGAATTATTTATAAGCGATACTAAAATAACACTGTGTACTCCAATAATCTTTGTTTTATTTACAGCTTTGTATTTTATAAATATATTTTTTACAGTCTAGAAATATTTTCTAAAGTTTGGACCAGGGTTATTAAAGTTAATTAAAATTAAAATTGAAACTAAAATTAAAACCATTTAAAACTTTTTCATTACTTGTAATAAAATAAACATTAACTGAAATAAAATACAATATAAACATCTTATTTCGGCTAGTTGCCATGGCAACATTTCTCTTTTTAATTTAGTTTAACTGGATTTACTAAAATAACTCAAACTAAAACTGAAATAAACTAAAAGACATATATGAAAAACTACTAACAAAAACACAACAAAATTTCTAAAATTTTAACCAAAAATAACATGAAAATAAAAAGTTTAGTAAATAAAAACTGTTTCGAAATATTAGTAAAAACTATAATAGTACCTCAATGATACACTGAAAAAAAATGATTCATTGAATTTACTAAATTATTTTAAGGTGAGTGGTTGCAATCAATTTATTTTAGCTATATTTAAGTAAACAAATGTAGTTTACTAACTTTCAGCATTTCTTTTTAATTTAAATGTAGCTGAAATAAATTGTCTGCAACCACTTAAAAAAATTTAGTATATTTTTTTCAGTGTACTAGAATAACACTGGTTTGGACACACTGATGTTAAACATTCTAGATCTAATGGCTTCTGCTTAAATACTTGGAATTGGTTTTGTGTTTCAAATATGTATTCCGCCTAAATATGAATTTCATTCTAAAACTATTTCTGTATGTCTGAGTTGAGATGAATAGTGAAGCAGAAGCTTGTTGCGTGTGTTTAAAAGCATCCCATGATGCACCTGATGATCAGAGCTGCAGTCTAGACAAATTTTTCTTTTAAGTTCATTTAGGAATATGTTTGGAACATTTTATGTTTGTTAAATTCAAGTTTTAGACCAAGCGGCCAGCGGCAGACAGTCAGTTGAGCATATGTTTGATCAGTTTAGCCTCAACACGACTTCATGCGTTTCACAATATTAATTTAAACATTTAACCTATATAAATGTGTGCTATATTACACTGTAAAAAATAAATAGTTGAGAATACGTAAAAAAATAAGGCAACTTGATGCAGTAAGACTTTTGAGTTCTCTCAACACTAGTATTTTAGTTCTTCTCAGTAAAGAAACTTTGTTTAACCAAAGTAAATTTGTTTGTTCGTGCAATGCTGATTGTCTTATTCTGCTAATAGAAAAATTCTTGTCACAGCAACTGAAACAACAATTAATGTCGTTAAGGTAATTAATTTTTTTCTGGTTCCTGGAAGAAAATAAGAATTTTTAAAAACTCACCATATTATCGATTTTATGTTTATTTACGAATGACAAACCTTAATGGATAACTTAGTCTAATATGTAGACAACATTGTCTTTGCTTGTAAAACCAAGATATCCAAGGGATATAAGTGACTGAACAGGCCTCAAAACTAGACACACTAACCTCAAGAACGGCGACAAGCAACAAATGTTAAAAAGATGAGCTCTTTACATCACAGTACAACAAATAGCTAACAATAATGACAAAACAACAACAAAAAAGTTTAAATTAAGTCAGCAAAAAAAATAATCCTATAACAGTAACTGCATAATTTATTCATGCTGCAATGCATGCTGGGAACTCACAAAGCCTTAACATTTCAACAATATGAAATTCTTTGTTTGTTTTTGACTAGTTGGGATAACATTTGGTTTAATTTTGTTGGTCTAACAAGGGTTTTTATGTAGTTTCAAGAAAATTGCATTTTTTAATGTTTGAGACTCAAAAAGTTTTGTAAACTGGAAAATGTGCAGTTGCATTTTTTACAGTGTAGGCGCATATACAATAGTTTGTGATCACTTGTGTTTTTTTTCTTAATAACAGTGGAAACTTAAAAATACGCCGTCATTTTATTTATTTTATTTGTTTGCACTTTTATTTGTATGCACTCACAATATCAACAAAACGTGCTTTTGTAAAATAAGGAAAACATCTTTGAGTCATCTTTGTGACGCTGACTCAGAAAACACAAATTCAAATATATATATATATATATATATATTTTACTTTTTTTTGCATTCAGTACATAAAGCCTACGGCGGCATTTTAGTGCCACGTTGAAAAATAACTAAATAAATAAGATTGACATCATAATATTTTAATAATAAAGTCATGTTATATTGTGTGAAGTTAATGTGAAAATTCCACCTAAAAAAAAAATCTGTGGCATCCAACCAACATGAAAAACAGCAATAAAACGTAGACTTCTATTGACGTTTTTTTAAACTGCGATTGCTCGATTTCATGAGACATTTGTTTGTATTAAATTGTTCTGATTTTTTCAGCATGCATTCAAATATTCATATTTATTTAGTGCTGCAAATATTAAAAAGGAAAATATCATCAATTCATATGCCACTGCTGAGGCGAATTATCTCACAACAAATTAAAGAGCGTAAAAACACATTTATCGTTTGTATTTTGTCATAAAATCGAAAGAAGGCTGAGACTTTGTAACAAAGCACAAAGCTGCAAATATTGGGTGGCTTGCGTGCTACAAATAATGAATGGACTTGAAAACATAAAATATTATTTCCAGGCATTTACCGTAAATAAAACAGCTTGTGAATAGTCACAATAACGGTGTTTACTTCCTAAAAATCAACAATAGGGCCTAAGTTAAGTTAGCTTTAAGTTAAGCTTTGACTGAGACTGATTTGTTCTTCAGTTTTCTGACTGATTTTTTTTTACCACTTCAGAGTGAATAATCTTCATTCATTTGATGTTGCTGGTCATACTGTATACTGTGTTTATGCTCTAAAGGCTCCAGGAATGCGTGCAGATTTCCCAGCATGCAGTGTGATTTATTACTGTAATCTGAGAGACTAATGAGAGTGTGGTGCTGCATCTGTTCTGTGTTAATGGCACACCGTTAACTAACCTACAGATAAGCTCTGAATCGTTTTCAATCCCAGAATGCACTACGCCTCCAGTTTGTTTGTGCCTGTAATAAGCGACTGTAAGTTATTATGGATAAAAGTGTCTGTGTGTTATTAAAATGGATCAGAAACGGCTGTTTGCTAACTTTCAGACATCGCTCGATCTACTAGTGCAAGAATCAGCAATCGGTCTGATTGTTTTCATCAGCATTTCTGTCATTAATATTTGTAATATATAGTGTGTTATGTATGTATTAAGTATGTATAGAGTTTTATACAGTGTTATGAGACATGTTGTTACTTGATTAACACGTGACGTCTGTATTAGTAACCTATGCATTATAATAATGGTAATATCTGCCGTATATTTACTGCTTCTGGACTGAATATGTTTGTGTGTTTGTCATCAGGCTGTGCAGATGGTCAAAAATCAATGAGACATCGGCTGTAATCCTCTCATAAATCTTAAAGAGAAAAGCCTTTGTCCTCCATACAAATCATTTGTTCATGACCTATATTCAGATTAACTCACTTTCCCTGAGCTTATGCGTTATATATTTCATTTTAGAAAAAGAAAATATATTTTACATAAGAATTTTTCACTCATTTAACAAGATTGTGTTACTGTGACTTTATATTATTTCCCTGTATTACTGCAGTGCCTAAATGTTTTACTTTTGAGTGATTTGTTTTTAATTCATTTGTTTTAGTAATGAGAATCTATTTTAGTGTTAAGTTTAAATAATTTTTACTGTATCGCAGTAAAAATACAATAATGCAATTTTCCCATTATAATTTTAATTAGCATAAATAAAAGGCATCAGTAAATATTATGATGTATAGTACTTTACAATTAAAATAATATATTATATTTTGTTGAGAATGTAAATATAAGATAAAAGGTAATTTATCTCACAATTCTGATTTTATATCTCACAGTTTATAATTTTTGTCCTTACAGTTCTGACAAAAATGTCAGAATTGTGAGATGTAAACTTTTTATTACATGATGGAAACTAAAAACAGAATTGTGAGATGTAAAGTCAGAATTCAGAGAAAAAGATAGAAGATATAAACTATATAATTCATAGGGGAAAAAAATTAAAAATTGTGAAAATTGTGAGATAAAAACTTGCAAAATCTCAGAATTATTTTTGTCGCAGAATAAAAATAAATAAATAAAATAGGAACTGCTACTTTTTTATCTTGGAGCTATTTTTCTGAGCTGTTTTTCAGTTGCAAATTTATGTCACAGTCTTAATTTTTTTTTTCTCAGAATTTTAAGTTTACTTCTCACAATTCAGTTTTTTTTGCTTCCACTGCTGACTAAAAAAATAAAATAAAAAAAGAAATTTTGACTCTTTCACAATTCTGCCTTTTTTTCCTCACAATTTTGAGTTTACTTCGCATGATTTAGACTTTTTTGTAAACCAAAATACAGAATATAGAGATTTTAGAGTCCCAACAACAACTCAGAATTGTTAGATAAAAACGTGCAATTACCTTTTTTTATATCAAATGTGCTTAACTGTCATGGAAATAATAATTACAGTAGAGTGTTGAACATTTTTCTGAGAAATATTAAAAATTGGTTCAAACAAAAACAAGTTTGTGAACATTGATGATTGTACACAGTCTTAGATTTTTGTTACTTTTAATGTACCTGTCATTCTACTTTTTTTAATTTTTTAATTTTTTTATTGTATTTTAAAAGCCTAACCAGGGACTGGGGCTGCAAATTAGCCATTGGCTAGAAGCCTGTATGTAGTAGAGCATCTGTAATGTTATTCTGCATTGTCCCTGTTAAAGGGGTCATATGATGTGATTTCAAGTTTGCCTTTCTCTTTGGAGTGTTACAAGCTGTTTGTGCATAGATAAGATCCCTAAAGTTGCAAAGACTAAAGTCTCAAATCAAAAGAGATATTCTTTATAAAAGTTAAGACTCTGCCACGCCCTCCTAAAATGGCTAATTTAAACACGCCCCTACATGTCTACATCACTGTGTGGGAAGATTTGCATAATACCGCCCAAATGTATACGCAAAGAACTAGGGCGTGATTTTTATTCTCGCTGTAGTATTGTTGCTGCCGCCGGCGCCATGTCCTGGAGACGCTGTGTTTCATTGTGAAAGTGAAAGTACTTTGTTTGGGCTTCCAAAAGAGGACACAACTAGAAATCAGTGGTTAAGTTGTATTTACAACACTGTTCCAGAACAGTTCAACCCAAATATTAGAGTGTGTGCAACGCATTTTTACGGAGGACTATTTCCTGAAACTGGAAGAGTAGCCTGCAATGCTGGCTTGCACAAAGGCTGTTTCTATAAAGTTGGGCAATTCCAACTTTGCAAGGACAGTCTGGCGCTTCTGACTCCCAGCCTGTAAGTATGTTTTCATATTTAAAGAATTTGCCACTGACTATTCAAACGCGAGTTTTGAGCAGTGTAGAGTAGTGCTGCTTGTTAGTTGTTTCTCCGATCACAAATGCACACATATTAATGTTTACGCGGTGCGATGCAACGTGACGCGTAAAAAGACAGTACAAGTCATTATAATCAGTAATTATGTCCACACTGGATGCAACAAATGCCTCGTTTAATAATGGATTTTATTGTTTTAGTCTCATTGCGCCGCGACACGCCATCACAATACGGTAAGGGGCGTAACATTTCCGTCACATGCTTGAGGTATTCGGCCAATAACAACACACTGGAAAGCTGGCCAATCAGAGCACACCTCACTTCTCAGAACGATGAGCTTTGTAAAAATCAATGTTTCAGAAAGGTGGGACATAGAGGAGCAACAATAATGTACAGTATGTTGAAAATAATGTGTTTTTTGAACCTTAAACCGCATAAATGCATTACACCAAATACACAAAATAATGTTCTTTTTTAGCAGCGTCGTATGACCCCTTTAAATAAACAACTATGCAAAAATAAAAATGCAAACAAAATCATAATGGTCCTAATACTGCACATTTTGCACTGCATTTTTGGACTTAAATATGAGGTGTTTTTGACAGATTGGCTCATACAGAGTGATTTCTGAGCAGGTCTGTCTGGTCTGGAGGTTGTTCAGTATCGTGTGCAGACGGGTTTGTTCATATGGATCCAGCAGTGTTGTCAGACGGCTCTGTGATCCTGTAATCTGGGATTAATGACGTTCAGACCCTCCTTCCCCCCGTCACTCCTGCTGACACACATACAGATACAGAAATATATCAGAAAACCAGAGAATTCAGAAACAAATCCACATCCTCGATATCATGCTACAGTCTCCTGTCTTTAATTTGATCGCACAGATTCATTCAATGAAAACCTGAGTTTAATCCGCGTTTATTACCTCTGCATTTAATCTCACGGTCCGGATGTAATCATCCCCGCTTTTTGACTGATCCACACTTTCATTTTTTGGCTTTGTGAAGCTGATGGTCCTCAGGGCCGACGAGGCTCTCAGATGTTAGAGATGGAGCTTCAGAAAGGCAAAATACGTTTGATTCGACTCAACTGAAAGCTTTGCTTATGAATTATTCATCCTGAACTACATTTGATCTAAACGATGAAGCGATGAAAGCAGATTTGAATTGATTATTGGTGCATTGATATGAAGTCAACATTATTTCATGTGATTGTTCTTAAAGGGGTCATATAATGCCATTTTTGTACAAGTTAATATGATTCTTTAGGGTCTAAATGAAAAGTTTGTAATATACTTTAATTAAAAATTCTCGTTAGTATTGTAAGAAAACACTCATTTTACCTGGTCAAAAACAGCTCTCTGTTCAGCACTCCATTTCAGTGCATGTGCCTTTAAATGACCATGAGCTCTGCTCACCCCGCCCCTGTGCTCTGTGGGGCGTGACACAACGCACGTGGAGCGTTGCCTTGACAACAGTTGAGGGTATCTTTTGGCGGAAGAAAGGCAGTGGGAGTTTCTGAGGACACTGTGCAACCATATCAATTTGAACCGGAGTCAAAAAAAAAAAAAAAATTGAACCGGAGTCGGACACTGAAAAAGATGATGGCCCCGAAGAAGTTCGACAATTAAGGCTCGAACAGGACGTTTCTGAATGGTTGGTTAACGTAATGTCACTTTGATCTATCTTTGTATGTACTGGCACATAATATTACTTATTAATCACGTTACCACGTTAACTTTACCACAGCGTACACACTTTATAATAACACAATAACCATAACTTGTTGTTCATTACAAACATGGGATTATTAATTATACTGAGAACGTCGTACATAGAAAACATGCCATAATGTACAATTGATTTCACGTAATGAACACTTGATTTCACGTAATGAAAGTTCGTGTAAACTTTAGCCACATTCATGGTGAAACATGTAAGCGATTAGCAAAGATTAATATAAAGGTTAATAAAACGTTACACTCACTTCTTCTGGAGGTGCAGCAGGAACACGAATAGTTGGTACTGATCCTTTTTTCAGGAGCAGCTTCTTGGCAAAACCAGCTTTAAACTGACCCTCGTTTATAAAGCAGTCTGGTGAGAAATGATTTGCGCAAACATGAAAGAATTGAGGTTGATCTGGGGGACTATTCCCTTCGAAAACAAAACTCAGCTACTGCGTCATCAGCGGTTCTGATTTAGGAGCATCAAAACGACTGCTGTGTTCGTTATTACACCCAAGAACAGAACACTACGATCGCTTAGACGCCATTCTGCTGCAGCGTATCAACAATGGCGGACTATGATGACAGCTCGCTCAGGGTGGGTCTGTGTTGAAACGCTCCTGTCAATCAACAATCGCGGGCGGGGCCTCCGATCTTGTGACGTCACAAGACGAACAGCTCGATTTGAGACAGGGAAAACATATTAGGAGATTAAAAAAAA
>JAFVLL020033821.1:0-11684 GCA_021397915.2 Tor tambroides | reverse complement strand
TTTCGAATCGCTCTCGCGGATGTCAAACACTGATCAATCATCGCCGTGTCGCTTCTAGTCAAACACACCTAGTGCTGCAGGCTTATTGCCTCACTGACGTTGATGAGATTAACCCCTTAGGTATCGAAATTTGGTACCGAACGACAAGACGTTTTTCGATACTCGGTGGTATCGAGGCAATTCGGTCGGTGCCTTAAAAGTATCGAACTCGATACCCAGCCCTAACTACACCAATTAAACAGTTTTACATCCCTTTTGCTCTTTATGCAAGTTGCACAAAGTGATTTTTTTAAAAGTCTCTTATGCTCACCAAGGCTGCATTTATTGTACATTTAGGGCCCTATGATTTCCGCAATGTGGAAAATGTGGACAGAATCACGGAATCCAGTCATAAAAACAGAATTTACTGTAGAACTTGGAATGTCACAGAATTTGGCAAATTTTGAATGGATACATCAAAAGTAGGTCAGTACACTTAAAGGAATAGTTCACCCAAAAATGAAAATTAGCCAAAGATTTACTCACCCTCAAGGCATCATAGGCATGTCTGACATTCCTCTTTCAGACAAACATATTCAGAGTTATATTCAATATTGTCCTGTCTGTTCCAATCTGTATAATTGCAGTGAATGGTGCCCCTGTTTCTGAATCTGAAAAAAAAGTGTCCATCCATCACAAAACTACTCCACACGGCTCCAGGGTGTTAATAAAGGACTTCTGAAGCGAAACAATGCGTTAGTTTAAGAAAAATTTTGTTTCTTAAAACTTTATAAACCATTTAGTCCAGCTTCCGGTCTCTCAAGCAGGCACGTTGCCAACAAGGCGGTCGAGCGTATGACGTAGGCGCCATGAAAGTTCCTGGTCGGTAAACTCCGGTTCAAACAAATATGGCTGTGCAAAAAACTCAGTCTCCTCTTGCCTTATATCGAAATCCTCCGACATTTTTCACTAAGAATCTTCGTTTTGTAGTAATAGTTCGTGACAGGTGATTTGTTTTCCTTTCTCCTCTGTGCTTCCGTGTTCGTCACTCTCTCCCAGGAGCTTACTCTCGCGAGACTACACACTTCTTTCAGGAGCTTACTCTCGTGAGACCACTCGCTTTTCCCCGGCGCTTACGTTGCACCTTTCGCGGCGCTACGTCATACGCTCGACCTCCTTGTCGGGAACGTGCCTGCTTGAGAGACCAGCTGGACTAAATGGTTTATAAAGTTTTAAGAAATGAAATTTTTCTTAAACTAACGCATCATTTCGCTTCAAAAGTCCTTTATTAACACCCCGGAGCCATGTGGAGTAGTTTTGTGATGGATGTATACTTTTTTTTCGGATTCAGAAACAGGGGCACCACTCACTGCAATTATACAGATTGGAACAGACAGGACAATACTGAATATAACTCCGAATGTGTTCGTCTTAAAGAGGAATGTCAAACACGCCTAGGATGCCTTGAGGGTGAGGGTAAATCTTTGGCTAATTTTCATTTTTGGGTGAACTATCCCTTTAAATCAAAATGCGATATGGACTAGTGTCTGTGAATATTAAGCTGCTAAAATACATTTAAATATGAATTCTGCATGTTCTGCGTGTCTCTGTGTGAATGAATGGCGCAGACGTGCGGTTTCGTTCACTAGACGCATAACTGAAAAGTGCGTGACGCTTACGGTGTTTTCAGCCTCTGTCGCCTCAATATATAAGTGCATAAACACATAAACAATCTCTAGAACTGCTCTAAGAGTCACTTCATTAGCATTTTACAGTTTCTTTTGAGAAATTTTACAGTTCATTTTACAGTTTTCTTTTCATCATATCATATACAAACAAACCTAAAGTTCTTCACAGCAACCTGTCAAAATAAAAGTTTGGTTTAACTTGAAGAAACTGTGACAGAAATATTACTTCATGTAATGACAGTGGTACTACTACTAATAAAATTATTATTAAAAACTTATTTTTAAAGGAAAAAACAGAATCCAGAAAAATTTAAATGGCAAAAAAAATGGAATTTGGAAAAAAAAATGAATTTGGGAAAAAATAAAACAGATTTAATAGGGCCCTGTACATTACATGAAATAGAATTTTCTTGTAACATTCTAAATGTCTTTACTGTCACTTTTGATCAGTTGAATGCATCCCTGCTGAATAAAAGTACAAATAAAAAAAATGGAAAGAAAATTCTTACTGACCCCAAACTTTTGGTAATGTATACTAGTTGATAATAACATGAGCTTATATTTAGTATTTGGCATTTTTCATATTACAATTGAATCTCTCTCTTGTAGTGTGGACAGACTTGTTCTTTATAAAAGAAGGATTCTGATTTGTTGCATCAATCACCTACCATGCAGATATAGAAGCAACAGAATTCTTCACCAAAAAAATCTGAATAATCTTGTTGCAGGCCCAAGTTGTAGTCTGCATGACTTTTGTAATGAAAGTGAAAAATGGCAAATAGACCCTATGTGATAAAAAAAGTGCTGTAAATAGCTGTAACTTTTGGCAAGATGTGTTCATATAGGCATTTAAAAAACAAGCACCTACACATGAATAAGATATCAGCAGGGTTTCCGTTTCTTAGAGCTTTACATGGTAGTGGCACACAGGCATTCATAGGCCACACAATCTTCACAGCGTGCTGTCTGGACTTCGTCCCGTGCCATTGTCACACCCTACAGTCTCAATTAAACACACCCTGTTTATTCACACAGGAGTGACCAACACAATGGCAGCTATTGTGACCAGAATGACACAGGCTATGGTACTGGGAGGCGAGCTCTCCTCATCAAGGCACTGCCTGACATTAGCATCACTGTCAATGGACAGAGGGGCCCTAACTGCCCGCCGGCTGCTCTGCGGACTTAAATCTTTCAGAAAGGAGGCGAGGGTTACTAAACGAGAAGGAGTGTGACAGACCAAGTCTAAGAACACAAGGTTGAGTTGGGGGTTGGGGTAGGCGTGAGGTCTGACACGGTCCAGGCAAATGAAGGAAAAAAAGCGCACATTTGCAACTGAAATCCAGAGCAGTCGCCTATATTTGATTACCACGCCCCGGTGTCACTATGTAGCCATGGCAACCACAGCGTTATAGCCTCCTGGGGATGTGAGTTGCGCCTCCTGGTCTAACGTTGAGGGCATCGAAGAACAAAAAGAGGCTAACAGCAGATGAGAAATATGTGCAGCTGGAGGTATAATGAGAGGATGGAAGAAGGAGGGGTCAACGAACAAAGGCATTGTCGTTACAGGCCACATAAAAGCTTGGACATAAGTTTGATTTGCTTTTCAATCGAGTTTGGAAAAGCTGATGAGTTTTACTAAAAAAAAACACTATAGTGAGTACTCAGCTCGATTGTCTTTGGAGGAAAGCAACTGCATGTTCATTTACATGTTATGCCACTCAACCAGGAAGGGTTGCCAAACGTAAATTTGTGGTTTTAATAACAAGACAAAACAACGGTTTTTTAAACCCTTCTTGCAGTGAAAATGAATAATCTATTCAGTCTATGGTGCATATGTGTTTCTTTCTTGGGCTGGAAGCCAGTTTAAGAATATTGATTAAACTGTTGTTGACTGCTTAACACTTTTTATTGCCATGCACTCGTCAAACTTTGTTTGTAAACAATATGGTAAAAGCTTGATGGCAGTCATAAATGAATAAAACAATGAAAAAATATTATTATTAAAAAAATAATAATAATTATATATATATGTGTGTGTGTGTGTGTGTGTTCCACCTTTATCTTTATTTAAAATAATAATACAATCAGTTTTTTGCTGCAAGGTTCAACCAGGTTTGGATGTCTTGATAAAAAATAAATAATGTATACAATAAAATAATTTAATCCTTTAATCCCTATATTTTTATTTTATTCAAAATAACAATAAAATCTATGTTTTGTCTGCAAGGATCAACCGGGTTTGCGTGTCTTTATAAATAACAATCAATAAAATAAAATAAAATTTGTGTTTTGTCTGTAAGATTCAACCAGGTTTAAACGTCTTTATAAATAGAACATAAGTTTATAAAATAAACCAAAATAAATATATATTCAGCCCTTTACATATATGTATGTGTGTGTGTGTGTGTGTGTGTATATATACATACACACACACACATATTCTTTTATTTCTAAAAAAACACCCAAACCTGGTTGAAAGAGTGTATGAGTTCAAATGTTTTGGCTGCATTTCTCATTTCTTCAGCTTATATAATATAATATATATATAAATTTATAAAATAAAACTAAATAAATATATTTCAGGCCTTTATATTATATATATATATATATATATATATATATATTCTTTTATTTCTTAAAATACCCAAACCTGGTTTAAGGAGTGTATAAGTTTAAATGTTTTGGCTGCATTTCTCATTTCTTCAGCTTTTGTGGGACAGCAACTGCATACAGCCAAGAGCCAGATCTTATCTATCATTGTGAGAGTCATAATGAGACTAATTAATTTCCCGTTTAATGCCAGGAGAGAAGCAATAAGCAAGGGATCATTTGCTGTGTCCTACAAAAGCCCTCCAGAGAAAACAGCACTGCACAGACACTATTGCCATTCACTACATTAGCGCAGGATTCGGTACTAATGAAGTCTCTTTAGGCAATTGTGCCCTTTCAGATGTAGCAAGCCATGCATCTGAATTCTGTCCACTGTGGACGCAGCTAATGTGGTCATACTGCAAATAAAAGCAACTACATGACAACCCTGTTAACAACACAGACACCCTTTTCACTGCCTACGCAACATGACCTGAATGAGTCTACAGTCTAAAGTGCAAAAGTAGACAGCAGAACTAAATAATGTGCTCATGTGACACGCTGCTCAGAGTTGTGTACTCGTCCCCAGCTCTTCCCTGTGCACAGCTATGCGTTCACTCGGACCACGTGTCAATGTCACTCAGACGTTATCTACCGCCGGAAATAATGAGTGCACGTCCGCGTCAGAACATCCCATTTCATCAACAAGTCACGAGCAAAACTACCAGTCCTTTGCTTTCGATCTCAACGAATGCTTAAATGTACAACCACAACAAGTAACAGGCAAAACAAAACAAGAGAAAATAACAGCCCCCACCCTCACATCTCGTGTTACATAGTTGCCCTAGATTCTCACTACTCGCCACAAACTGAATATATATTTGTAACCTTCAACTGTAACCTTTAGCATTACTCTGTTGTTATAGGCGACTATCGCGCGTTCGATTAACGTTCTATTCGAACGTTGTTTTTATTTGGCGCTTCCGATTTTAAAGGCACTTTCGCTGCGACTGACGTTTGAATTGTGATATTATTTCAAATCGATTTGATGACTGTATATTTGTCTTGCGTTCTGAAACTTCCGCAGATAATGTCACAAGAATGCTGGCCAGTCTTTAGAACGAGGATCTTCAGTTAGCGTCAAGCTAATGCGTGGCTTTAAAGCAAAGCTTCGCGGCAAGCTTCTGCTCAGCTAGCGAAATAAAACAGCGAAGAACAAGTCCTTGGATATATTTTTTGTTTTGAGAATTCTTTCAGGGATAGTGTACGAATACGTCTGGAATGTGGTTGGTTTAATGTCTCGTGTCAGCTCGACGGCAAACGCATGCATTTTACTCAACTAAGTTAGCTAGCAAGATCACATGGTCTAAAATGTTCATAAATTTATTCTGGAAATTAAAAAAAAAAAAACAGACGGGTGTATATTTCAATACGAAAGATGAATAAAAAAAAATTCGTTTAAAAAAAACGTAAACACCAAAATTAGGGAGGTCAATGGCTTGTTATTGGCTAGATTTTTTGTTCACGAGACACGTTTTATACTTGTCATCTGATTAAAAACGCGCTGACATATACGATTCACCTTCAAATAAACAGAATTATAAATCGCACCGAAAAGCGTTTACTTACATTCGTGCATTCTACTGTCGCGTCCGACGACAAAAGCTCCCGTGCTTTCATGCAGTAGCCTTTCGCTCGCGCTGTGTCAAAAGATCAGCAGCTGCTTCCTCCATCCAAGCAGCGCGGAGATCACGCCGCACGGCAACGCTTCCGTACCCCCCCTACCGTCGCCAAGGCAACAGGGCCACTTCAGCCAATCACACCCCCTCCTCTCCGATATCCCCCTGACAACTGCCGCATCGCAGTAGCACTTTTTTAGCAAACCTAAGCAATTGCGTTCAGCATGCGCTCCGCGTTGCACCACGTTATTCATTCGTTCGTGAGAGGTTTGTGACGAAAAAAGCTCAGTGGTTTTTTCAAACAGTTTCGCATAGAGGAGAGCCTAAACTGGTAGTTCCAGATTCAGACATTTTGACGTCATATTCTCATTGAGAATTTGCTTCATATTTAATGGCTTTACCAACTTAGACGTTGTTTGACCACCAACCAGCTTACGCTGGAAACGAGGTCAGATGCTGTTGCGTCATTAGCGGGGGAGTCCTGGAGGCTCGTCGTCCAATCGCAAGCTATTTCGCGATGTGAAGTAGAGGTACTTAAAACTTACCAACTTACATAAGTATTGTGCTCCAATGAGATTCTAAACTCGCTGGGAAGTCAGGAGCATATTACTGTACTTTTTATATTTTCTTTTTTTCGTCTATTAAATATTTAACCCTTTCAGGTTGAAATATTTAACCCTTTCATGCATGCTTCATTTCTATTCTAAATTCAGCCAAAAGGAGCTAATAATCAGTCAGTAACAACAAAATAAGTTTGTGGTGTTTTAATAGTTATTTCTAATGTGAATTGTATATTAAGTAGCAAAGAGTAAATATCCTTGAATCTAAACGGGTTAGTTGTAAGCCTTAAATGCAGGTCAACAGGCCTGCATTATCTAATTAAACAATTAGAAAGTGTATTAACTGTAGCCTCATTATAGGAGCTGTTTTATGCAACCAATCTATGCATGTTGCTTTCCAATCACATGATTGATTTATGGCATTGAGGTGGGCTGGAAGGAGGGTCTGTCAGCGTCTTCAGCAGAGGGCAGTGAGGACAAAGTTGAGAGGAGACACAGCATGCTAACTTCATTCTCATGAATCTCACAGGTTAAGAGTCACGCAAAACTTAGTATTCATTTTGCTATAAATCATGACCAAGACAATTTAGTTTTAAGGTATTCATTTTATTTAAGTATTTATCAGTTTATTTCTTATTTTAACATTATGTCAAGCAATTTTATAGAAGCCACTGGGCTATTCATTGCAGATATGACAATCATAAATTGTCCAATGAAAGTATCACATTTTAAAAATAAATAACAAATAAAGCCAAAAATGGAAATTTGCTGAAAATTTACTCCCCCTCAGGCCATCCAAGATGTAAAAGAGTTTGTTTCTTTATTGGGACGGATTTGGAGAAATTTTTGGAGTAATTACATGACTTGCTCACCAATGGATCCTTGGCAGTGAGTGGGTACAGAGTTCAATAAATTGAGTTCGTCAATTTATGCATGAAGCTGCATGTTTATAAGAAACAAATCCATCATTAAGTTTGCCAAAATACCAGTCCATAATTAATAATAACGCTTTCTCCATACTCTGTTCCGATGAAGAAAGAAACTCATCTACATCTTGGATGGCCTGAGAGTGAGTGCATTTTCAGCAAATTTTTCATTTTTTGGGTAAACTATTCCTTTAATCTATTTTCATGTGCAAATGTGTCACTTTTTCACCTCAGAGTTGTGTGCCACATTTTTCCACATTATAATTACAACTCTGTTTTTTGAAAAGTAAGGCTTTTAAGGAATGCTTTTTGTCCTGTAATGTGTCCAGTGCTGTCAATGTGCTGTTACTTTTTTGCCAAACGTAACCAAACATTCAAGATTGAGGGTAGACAAATGCAAGTTGAAGCTACTAACAACCCCAATCTGATATGTACCCATCAGTGTCTATGGCTGGGGTTTTGGCTTTAATCCCAGATGGGTAAACTAGGAATTTATTTGTATCTGCTTTCTGTCATATCAAGTTATTCTTTAAGATGTAGATGTGGGTCATCTTTTCAGTTATATTTTAGGTGCAGAGTTTTTTTTTCTGTCTTAAAACAGGCCATCCAGTTTAATATACAATCCAATTCCACTCATTTTCCTAGATAAGCAGTTCAAGGCTGTAAGTATGTGTAAACACTACACACTTCCATTTATTTGACTTTAAAGTCTGAACTACCTACCAGTCATGTATCTGAAATGCTTTCCGTTCATTTCAGTTTTTAGTTTTTCTGATTAAGGTAGGCAGTTTGTGTGTATGGATAGTATTAGATGAAAGCAGTTAATTTGTTATTAACACAAACCTTCTGATTACAATGATCCAAACAAAAGTGTGGAATACTAGCTATACAAGTGCTCTCTCAAAACTGTATCCTTGCATATAATAGGTTTTTTTAATGAGTACAATCTCAAAAGCAAGAGTTTTTCCATTGAAGCCTATAATCTAAAAACAAATCTAATAGATTTAGGCCACAGACAACCTTTGAAGAGTTACAGATGATGTATTATATCATACAACACAAAAACTTGCAGAATAAAAATATAAATACTTGAAAGATAGTGCATCAACATGCCACAAAATATCTGAAAATCAAGGCGGTTTAGCAGATGTCTGACTGTGAAATGCTTGTTTAGGAGGTTTGCCTATAGGTGGCGCATATTTACCCAGAAATTGTGAGAGCGAAGGGTTTATGAATTCAGTCAATAACGACTTATTCTTATCAGACTAGATAAGGCACACCGCTGTAAAAGTCTCCTACAGTGCTTGCTTACATTATTTGCACAAGTGGAGTATCTGGATTAGGTTATTACAGGAAGGCGACACCTGCAATCAGGGTGGTTTTGTCTTATAACTGTAATCGAGTCATGTTTAACAAGCTCTTGAAGGCAGTGTACTATACTGTTGAACCGTCATGACAGATGTTAGGGGTTTTCAGGCTGCAGTTTTATCAGAAAGTAGTGTAACCTATAAAGCATGTGATGAAAACAGCTAACTTCTTCTTGACATGTCAAACGTACTGCTAGGAATTAACAAAATCAAGCACAGCCAGTGTTGATCTAATAAAGTTTATTTTCTTAAAAATGACCAGTTTCTGTTCTTTTCTAGGAAATTAAACCCTTTTTAAATTCATACTAGCATCTACATAATGGTTATTGAAGACTTCACAATATATTAAGTCTAGATGTTATGGTACACATGCATAAAATTCAGGCTGCATGAGAAGCCACAGTCACCACATTACACATAGATGGAGTTTGAGGGGCAAAAAGACAACGGGGCTGTAGAGATACTTGTCTCAGCTTCAAAGAGGCCAGAGGCCTCCGATATAACCAACTCCAGCAAGGCTTTTCAAAATCGCTATCATACTTAAAACAGGCACAAGTCAGGCCATGGGCCCAAAAGAATGCAATAAAAATGATTTGAAAAGTCAAGAGGCATTTTCAGGATGCTATGACCACATGGACAAAAAATTAACTAAATGAAAATGCTCTGGGATGGTTTTTAATAAAACTCTTTTCTTTACATTCTGTGGAAGATTAATGTGTTTCAGAATTCTTTGGGCCCTTGTTTAACACTTGAAACCGCTTGGAGATTTAACCTCCAAATATTTAGAAAGGGAACTTGAAAATGAGGAAGATAAATACAACAGGCAAAAATAACCCTTTTTCTAATTATGGCAGCAACAAAGGTGATGCAAACATCTCTGAACCTGCACAACCGTAAATTCCACACTTCAATCACGCACATAAAAGAAGTTAACTTAAAAGTCACCTCATTAAAAAAATGCTGGAGGACAATTTAGTGTTAGTTTTCTGATCTTTTCTTTGTTATTCCTCTTTCACAGAAAGAACTTATATGCTGAGACAGGAGTATGATTACAGCAAGCCTAATGTGTGCTAATAAAAATATTAATAACAATAATAATAATATATAATAAAATAAAAGACATTCAAATACAGTAAGATTTTTTTTTTTGCCTGAAAATACAAAACTACATGAGAAAGCATTAAAATCATATTTGTAGATCAGAAACACATATTAACATATAAAAAAAGCAAGTGCTAATCACGTTGTTGTTGTTTTTTTGTTTGTTTTGTTAATTTTTTTATATCGTACATATATTTCAGCACATCTGCTGTCAAAAAACAGTCGCCGGAAGCCATAATGGTATGGCTCTGCCTCTAATCCGAGAAACCGCAATCTGTAGCTCCTAGTGGCTTGGGTCACGGTCAGATCTGTACAAAAACTGCAGCAGAACTCGTCTTGAATCTCCACATAGCACTGAAGTTGCACAGGGCAGGGCGCACAGCCTCGGACTTTGCGATTGGAAGGACCCAAGAAAGTCTACTCCCCTCCCAAACTCAACACCACTGTGGCACCCACCTCCAGAATCCTGAGTCAACATATTGCTTCACAATATTTCACTCCAAATCATCCATCACGCTCCCGACCAGAAGTGAAGAGAACTCCTTGCATCAAAACATCTTCTCAGTTAGCAATATACAAGAGAGTCTGCACCCAGTACTGAGGCAGCATCACGCGGCTTTAGAGTTCTGCATTTCACCTTTCCGAGGATAGTTTCTCTTAAAATGATTAATTCAAAGTCTGACAGTTTTAGTTATCCACACACACCAGGTCTCTCTGGCCCAGAAATGGCAGGTGCTCTGGATTTGTAGGCAGGTAAGATAAAGGCCAGGGTGCTGTGATGGAGGTTGAGCTGGATCTCAGTTGTGCTGTAACGTGTTGGATTCTATGGGAGGTGCAGAGTCATACAGAGTGTCCGTGTCATGGGTTGGCTCTCCAGCCAATGTGCAAGGATTGGACAATGTACCCGCGCCACAGTCACAAAAAAACCTGGATAGGACAGATTAGAAAAGGGATTAGAGCAGATTTATCCATGCATCCACTAAATCTTACAAAAAACATCTAGAAAAAAAGAGTTACAATTTCTATTTTAAATAAATGCTGTTTTTATAACTTTCTATAGGGTTGGGCGATATGGCCAAAAAAAATTATCACGATAAACTTTTTCATATCAGTCGATGTTGATAATTATCACAATAAATTTAAAATCTTTATCATCTCATTTTTATATGGTGAAATGTAATTATTCTGGCTGTATCAGTTTTATTAAAATTAACCACTGGTGTTCCATAGTAGCATACATTTAAATCATAACCACAGCATATGGTAAAAATGTATCTATATGGTTTCTAGATATTTGTATGAAAAACAGTAGTCTAAATACATTTATCAAACTCTTGTTATCGTATTATCAAGGAAAATTATATCGCAATAATTATCGTTATCGTCTTATCGCCCAGCCCTAACTTTCTATATCAAAGAATCCTGAGAAAAATGTATCTCAGTTTTCGCAAAAAAATTAAGCAGCATAACCGTTTTCTATGGAAGCTTGTTTCTGCTGAAAACTGGTTTCCAATAAAATTAAATAAATAATGGTAACTGCGACTTTTTATTTCGCAACTTTGTCTTGTTTTTATTTTTACTTCCGTGGTAGAAACAAAAAACAGACTTGCAAGATGTAAACTCCGAATTCAGAGGAAAAAAAAAAAGTTAAAATTTTGAGATATAAACTCAGAATTATGAGGAAAAAAGAATTCTGAAATAAGTCGTAATTAACTTTTTTTATCCTGTGGCAGAAATGGGTTTCCATAGTATTCAACACTGATTAAAAAAAAAAAAAAAAAAAAAAAAAAAA
>JAFVLL020033819.1:0-83080 GCA_021397915.2 Tor tambroides | reverse complement strand
ATATATATATATATATATATATATATATGTGTATATATATATGTATATATATATATATGTATGTATATATATATACATATATATGTGTGTGTGTGTGTGTGTATATATTCTGATGTATACTGTAGCTAAATGCATGTGTCTTGAAGTGTACCTTTTACCACTTTACACTTCCTTAATGCATTATCCACTAATTAGTCTATAAATGTTATTCAAGATTAACCATCATTAAATCGATGCTTGAGAGCAGGTGAAAGTGTTCCAGCCTGCTCAAGCGTTTTCAACGTAATTATTAGTTCATGCATTTAATTACATAGAATCATCATCAGGAACACTGGAGCCACCACACAAGGCCATACATCAAGACACCAACACGACTTTGTCTTAGCTGCAGACCTGTGTGTGTGTGCGCATATAATGGGCAAGACCCCAGGAATGTGGGGTCAGATTCCCAGCATGCTCGCCCAAGAAGCGATTAAACAAGGGCCCTTCAGCTTAATTACACCGAAGCCACATGTCAGTAGATTAGCTGATCACCGAGCACAGCATTCTGGGTTAAATCAAAGAGCGGGAGTAGCAATCACACGGTTCCGTTCATCAGCTCAGTCAAGCTGATTTCTTCATCCCTTACTTTCATTATTTGCTCTCCTGCAGTTCTCGCCACTAACTGCTTCCCAATCACCTTCCCAATCCATAGGAAACACTCCTCTTATTTGCCGTTATTTAAGAAGACAATTAGTCCCACCCCAAATACAAGCCATTGGTGGATCTAGTGTCAATGTCATGACACAATATAATTTAAACCTATATTACTAATTATAGTATGGTCCAAACAGAATCACTTGATTAAGGTTATATTTAATGTTTGTTGTCAGTTTGGCACTATTACAACAAACTGTCTTCAACCCTATCGTTTAGTTTGTGGGAAACTAACTGTATCAGGGCGTTCCACAGATGTCTGGGCTGATTTCAAACTTGAGATGTGTGGAGAAGAACCATGCATGAAAACGTTGTTCTTTTGTGTTTATGCAAACACTACATGCCTGTTTGAGTCAATGTGCCACAGTGGTCAGAAGAGCCTAATGCCTGTGCATGGTTTTAATCTGTTCCAGTTGACATCATGTTTCTGGATCTTCACCATTTACTTTTAAAAGCTCCTAGATTTGCATAAACTCAATTGACAGGATTTTCCTGCTGTTTGCAGTACAGCATGTCTATCCGTTGGAAGGTGTAATCCACCTTAATCAGACAGACAGGGTGCCTGCAGAGCGCTGAAGCCTTTACCCTGTGAGGGAGGTCATAATGAGTTTGCTTTTTCAATATATTGTTTTCCAGTATATTTAAATTTCAGTTTTAGTTTTTATAATTCAGTTTCAGTAATTGAGGAATCACCAAAACATTTGGAAAATGATTTATCTAAAATAACCAAGACCTTTAAGTAGGGCTGGGTGATATGACCAAAAATATTATCACGATAATATATTTCTTATCAGTCCTCGATAATTATCACGATAAATGTCAAATCTTTATTTCTTTCAAGTTTAAAGCCAGATTTTTGCTCGAAAGTGAAAGTTCTAGAAACCAGTCCATTATTTTTTCTTAACAAAATAAATAATTAAAACTACACAAATAGCACATCAATACCATGGTAAAAATATAACTATATAGTTTTTAGGTATTTGTATGAAAAACAGTAGTCTAAATACATTTAGTATAAATGCACAAACGCTATAGCTTTATGTACAATACTGTAATTATATTCATTACTCCTTTAATACATTTAATTCATGTCTACTGTGCATAATAATATAATAAAATTTGATACGAATACCCACATTTCTGACACAATGCCACCAGTCAGTGTTACTACAGTAAATCCGTGGTAAATGATGGCAATTTGTAGATTGAAAAGCCTTCTGACTGTATCGTTGCGCACAGTGTTTCTCTTGTTTGTCAGCGCTGTTTCATCTGGCTTTAAACTAGTTTAAATAACCGAGTCATTTTATGGTCATCCACCATATTTGAAGGAGCTTGCAATTTTTCTGCAGATTTGCGTGCTATACATGTCCTCGTCTTAGCCCTCCTCCTCCCCAGCACCACCTGCCTAGATCTGCTACAGGGATCATTCTTCTCGCTAGCAGCAGCATGTTTCCTTTCAATTTTCCTTTTTCATTTTATGTAATATAAATGTTAGAAGAATGTTGTGGTATATTTTAATGCAACACAAATGCCGCAAATTTTGAGAAAAGCTGCTGCAAATTCAGTCATTTTAGACTGCAAAAAAAAAAAAAAAGTCCAGTGAAATCCTGGTGGGACTGAATAATAGTACTTTTAAAACTATGAACTGAAAATTAGGCAAGCAAAAGCAATTATCATGCTGAAACTGACTTGAAACATGACTGTTGCAATCATTGCTGTTGCGTTGTTTCAATTCCTTCTGACTCGGGCTCAAATATATATGGCTCTATCTCAACATTTGTCATGGCATGGATATAGTGCAGTGAAGTTAGCCAATCACAGCAGTGGGCGTTCACTTCAATTTCTGCGAGAGGCAACGCTCCTTGAATTTAAGTGTTTTTCATTGAGATTGAAAATGAGATTTTTACGAATATTAGACTTTTTTGGTGCAAAAAACATTCCAAACTTTATAAAAAATAACCTTAAGAAACATAATATAAACATCTGAAACTGCATTTCGTGACCTCTTTAATACTTGGAATCTTTGCACATCTCTGTCACTATGCTCTATACACATTCTGTTCTACAACATCTACAGCATAATCTGATGTTTCAGCACCAACATACAAACTTCATAACACTAACCCTGCAGTTCTCATCTACTGAGAGATTCAAAGAAGTGCAGTGTGGCACTAATACAAACATTGACACATATTGGAGGAACAGCTTTAGACAACAGCGCCACCAACCTTCCAGCTACAGTCACGTGAGCTTCAGGCTTGCAGACTGTTTATCTCATCTACTCTCTCACGCAGACATGATGCCAGCTCCCCCCAGACAAACACATAAAAAGTGTGAATTCACATTTACCTACATTTAGCAGCATCCCATCAGCTTCTTTTCTTCTCTGCTCTTTGTGAGCATGCACGTGGCTTTTGTTCTGACATTAGATGGGAGATGCCAGATCACATTTAGACAGGGTCTAAAATAAGCTCTCATAAAGCTGGCAGAGAGAAGAGAGACAGCGAGGGAGAGAGAGAGGGAAACTGCAAACACACAATGAGGGATTTAGAAGGAAGGAAACGCAAGGTGGAGTGACTCCAAAACTTCTCTTTGCATAAGACTTCTCTCTGCGGCTTGACAGATCCTAAGACTCTCAGCTTCCTGCCACTCAAATCATGCCGCACTCCGCTACTGATTCTTAAAAAGTAAAGCCTTGATTTCAACACTTCATTTTCTGGGAATAATTAATTCAGTCCCCCTACAATTGGATTTACCTGGCATGTATTTGAAATATTTCTTTGAAGTGTCTTTACAAACACATGTACAAACACAAACGTGTCAGTCTTTTTTTTTTTTTTTTTTAAATCGGATCCTTTTTTTCAGCAAGGGTTCATTAAATGGATTGAAGGTGATAGTAAAGAGATTTATAACTTTCAATTCATCAAAATCCTGAAAAGTATCAAAGTATTAAGCAGCACAACAACACAATGATAATGAAAAATGTTTCTTGAACACCAAATCAGCATTTTAGAAGAAAGATGTGACAGACTGGAGTAATGACTGTTGAAAATGTAGCGTTGCCATCACAAGAATAAATTACATTTAAAAATATATTAAAATAGAAAACAGTTCTTGTAAAACTTGTGTTTTTATGACTTAAATACAGCCTAGATGTGTATACAAGAGATTTCTTTTAAAAAAATATTTGAAAAAAACTAACCCCAAAAATTTGAACAGTATTGTACCGCTGTGCATCTAAATTCAGCGTGGAGTTTTGAACTTTCAAACTTCTCCAGTCTTGGGTAGTGTAGTGTAATGGTTCTTTTTTCCCCCAAACTCCCTCCATCATTTTATTTATTTATATTATTCCCCTGAATTAACCCACTGTCACTGCTTGTACTGTGTTTGCCATGTCGTAGAGGATGAATGAAACCTCGCTGGATATAAATACGCCACAGAGGTACGGAGTAAATAAAGGTGAAAATAACTGCAGGTGACAGAACCAGTTGGCATGTTTATGGGCGCTGGCATATCTCAGGCTCCATCTCTCCTGCTTTGTCACACTGCTCACCCAATCTCACCGCCTCTCGCTCTTAACCCCAGATTACCGCCCGTGAGAGGGATCACAACACCCAATCACAGACTACGGAAGGGATTAAGAGCGAGAGAGACAATCTCTCACGAGGGATTCTTAGAAAAATTCGTAAAGAACAGTCAGGGGAAATTCAGAGATAGAGAGACAGCGGGCAGAGGGAAAAAAAAAAGAGAGGGTGGGTTGCCAAACGACAACAAGAGAAAGGGAGAGAGAGAGAGAGCACTTATGCAAGAGAGGTATCAAAGGAAATTCAGTCAGACTGTGTTTGTACGGCTCGCTCCGTTGATGTGGTGAAGAGTTATAATCCTGAAGAACAGCGGAGCGTTTCGTCTTCACCATGCACATCCTCCAATCCCACTGCGTTATCAGGTGAGATGCTTCTCCTACCTGTATGGCTCTACAAGCCTAGTCATGCTGCTCTCGTAACGGTGTTAACAAGGTACCCGCGATCATGGAAAGATTGCAAATATTTGAAATTGTGCTATCTAAACCTGGAAAATTTAGGGAAATTTATCAAATCTTTTTAAATGAACATTTCTAAATCAATTCATAACATTTCTATAGACAATGCATTTTTCCACTTTTGCTAAGATCTGAAATATTTCAACAAGTAGAAGTTTCTGCAATCTCTATAAATGCATTGTAAATCCTAATATTCTTTTTTATAATATTGTTAAAATCACTGCTTAAATAATTTTTTATTATTATTATGTTTTCTTATTAGAAAATTTTTGTTATTATTATAATTGGTAGTAGAAGTAGTAATTTATTATTAGTATTATTTGTAGTATTATCATTAGCAGTCATTTATTATTGTTGTTGTTATTTTTATCATTTGCAATATTATTAGTAGTATTAATAATAGTAGTGTTTGTACTACTATTAATATTATCAAACATGAGCATGAATGGAAAAATCATGAAAAACCATCACCGATGGTAATTCATTGGTAAAAAGTATGGAAAACCCAGAACGGGTCTCTTCATGGTCTAGGGAATCTACTTCAAAACCCTCAGGTTCCTGTCCGGGGATGTCTTTTTATTTTTATTTTTTTTCTTCTGTGCTGTATCGGTCAACTGATTCTATCTCAGCATTCAGATTTCTGATACTTCTGAATCATGTATGCTGCTGCATCTGAGAATTTAATGAGAATCCGTTTCAGTATTGTCAGATCAGACCGATTATGAGCCGGATGTTCGTCGCTCTGCGTGCAAAACGATAGATGCTCAGTCCCGGCTCGTATCACGGTATTACTGTGCAAACTGCAGCCTGTCCTCTCAGATGTTACAGCGGTTGTCCTCTGTCCCTTAATGGGAAAGTTGTGTAGCTCTTCCATTTGGATCCAGAATAATTGATGTTTCTGCAGAGAGCAAGTGCCAACTTGGCTGTTATTTATTTATTTATTTGATTTACCCCTCCCATCCATTTCTGACTAGGCAGAATCCTCTGAGGTTTCTTTTTATAGTGAGTGTCAGAGTGGAAAAAAGCCCCCTTTCTGCTTTATCTTCCTTTACGCCTCTGTCTGCCCATCTTTGTACTGCACTGTGTATTTTCGCACAGGATATTTGCACATTGCTTTTGCAATGATTTGTGATTAATTGAATCTTGCATTCAGCAGTGATTACTTGAGGTGTGTCGAAGTTGTTGCCTGTCTGAAATGTGGAATCTGCAATGCTTTCTTTGAGTTTTCTTTGTGACGAGCAGGTTCTCATGAGGGCAGCAGATGATTGACAGTTGTATTGGTAAAACCATCCACGACAGCAAATCAGAGTGATTGTGACGAGGACAACGCGACTTTAGAGTGACATTTCCGTGCGCCCGAGAGAACGAGAGAGAAAAATGTCTAGATGCTACTGCGTCCTCACTGAACCTCAGTCAGACATATTAAATGACATTCATAAATAACGTTCCACAGCTGCAGAATCAATACGGCAAATGACAAAAACAATGTGCTGAGCGAAAGAACACACAAGCCAGAATTAGACTTTGAAGCTTTTATAATCTTTTCCCCATGGCTTTGAACAAAGATGGCCTTCTTTGTGTTTATGTGTGTGACATTGTGATGGCTTAAGGGAGCACATCACATGAACCTTGTTTTGTGTTCTCTTGGTAATTTCCAGAAGATTCTATCAAATGAGAAAAGGGCAAACTCGAGACACTAACAAAAAGTACCAGTGGGATTCTGCCTTAGAATACCACATAAATACATGACCTGAGGCTGTATATCAAAGTACTACAGTATTATTGTATTACCTGATACTGTCCCTCCGCAGTATTTTTGTAAGCATAACAGGAGCTGTTATGTAAGCCGAAAGACGTCCACCTCTACAGCTTTTGATGTTTAAATTAATTTTTATCGCTTTCAAAATCCAGCTCGTGATCTTGCGTTGAGTTAAAACAGCTCACCCTTTAGAAATCAAACTCTTTTTGATGTATTTTTAAAGAGGCCAGCATTAGCGACGGCAAAGGTGTTGAAGAGGTGTTGAGAGACTAGCACCGAATGCTAACAGATTTGCCTGCATTATTTGGACACTTTGTTACATAACTCTGCTTTCTTTCTCCCAGCGTAGAGCTGAGCCGCTCCAGCCCTTTAATCACAGCCAGACTCCATGTGCCCGGAGACTGTGGCGTTCACACGTATTTGTTGTTGGAGGTCGTAGAGTGGCCGTATTGTTAAGCCACGATGTGCGGCTGTATAAGTGGGATCACTATCTGCAGTCTCATTGGTAGTCGCCGCATTGCATCACTGCTCATTTGCCCTGCTCAGCTTTGTTACATCAGCAACTCTCTCTGTCTCACTGGAAATTCTGGAAATCGCCAGCTCTCATTGATAATTGATGTTTGGTCATTTTAGTGCTGAAAGTCTGTGTCAGTGTTCTTGCCTCTTTAGTCGTAATGGGTGTTCCTGCTGCTGGATGACCTGATGTTATTGGTAGGCTGCAAAACTGGACATAGGTTTTTTTTTTTTTTTAAGATTATTTTGATGTTTTGCCTTTATTATGACAGGAAGTGAAATGTGAGAGAGAGGGTTGGGGGGGACAAGATCAGGAAAGGTCCACAAGCCAGACTCGGGGCTATCGGTGCTGACTGGACATAGTTTTTGAGAAGCTGATCAGAAGTGGGATATATTGCTATTAAAAACAGATGTCACTTTAAAATAGGGTCATAACAATGCGTCGTTTTTAAAAAAATTACTTCCAGACATTTTAATTACTAATCACTTAATCACTCTTAATGTTTTGTTGTATTTTTTGTTTTGGTTTGGTTTGGTTTAGTTTGGTTTTTATAGTTTTTTGTTTTGTTTTGTGTATTATTCGAGAATATTAGACAATAATCTGTATTATTGTAAAATGTTTAAACCTGATTTTGTTGTCATTTTTAATGAGTAATATGACTTCTTTTTCAAATATTCATAAGCCCTTTTAAGATTTTTTTTTCTAATTGTCAAATTACATTGAAATGGCTTCCTGATGCTTTATCGTGGTTAAATCATTGTTGTTTTTAAATTGTTTGGTGTTTTATTATTATTATCATTATTGGGAATTGTTGTAATGATTTACATTTTTAATATTAGGGAAGAGTCTTTTTAGAGAAGAACATTTAAAAGAATCTTTCTATTTTAATAAATATTATCATTATGAGTTATTGGAAATCGTCAGCTTCCGGTTGCTTTGCTGCTATATGCTAAATCGCGTTTTTTGTTTAGATCTTGTGCTTTGGGCCTTTATCATTTTATTAGGTATGTTAAAATTAATGCAAATCACCATGCTCTACCAACTGAATTAGGTGCCAAGACCTGTATTTCTTCAAACATACTGTAACAAATGTTGGTCTGCACTCTAAAATCTTTTTATTTGAATCAAAGCAGGTGATACAACAGACAAATGTCTTGGCTATCTGCCTTCGTCAGTGTGATTTTTTTTTTTTTTTTTTTCCTCAGTTATTATATAACAGACAACATACATCATGTGATTATAATTAATCAATCCACAGACTCCACTTTAACATCAAAATCTCATTAATGGGAACGATAGCACATCAGACAAAAAAAATCACAAAAAACATGAAAGGTCAGAATCCTCATTTAAACCCAAAGGTGACATTGTCTACAAATAAAACGTCCAGAATGCCTCTCTTTGTAGTTTTTGATGTTAAAGTGGAGTCTGTGGATTGATTAATTATAAGCACCTGATGTATGCCGTCTGTTATGGAATCATTGAGAAACGAAGAATTGTCACACTGACAAGGCAGATAGCCAAAACATTTGTCTGTTGTATCTCCTGCTTTGATTTAAATGAGATTATAGAGTGCATACCAACCTTTGTTATATTAGGTATGTTAAAATAAATTAGAAAGTTGCAGGAAATTATTAAAAAGAGAAGGGGAATTCGAGATATGAACGTGTCAGGAACACGTGCACCGTGGCTCTGACAGTTGCCTGTATTTGCGATCTTCTTATTTTGTGATCCTCACTCCCTCAAATGAAAATGACAGGGTTGTCATGTTGTTGGAGCACTTGCAGCTGAATGTGTGCTGGTTAAAAATATAAAGTGATACCACAGGGACTTGCAGCACAAAGACTTCTCGTGTGCCATCTTTGTGGAATGTACTAATACCAACCTCTTTCTCTCTGTCTCTCTGCTCTTTTTTTCCAGGTGGCTCGATGGCCCGAAAAGGAAGAGGAAGAACAGCCAGTGTTCGGTGAAGAGCATGTCTGGTAAGATGTCTCACAGAAGACATGGATGCTCTTGCCTAGAGCTGCAGCAGTATGCTTACCACTCCTCTGTCCTCCCGGAATGCATCACTGACTGCACATTTATGAGAAACAGAGGGAGAGAAGGGGGTTTCAGTTGCCCTGTGATCCTTCTCACATCAACTTCAACATCAGTTAGCTCAATAGACTTCTTGTTATGTGATGTTCTGGCGATACTCCTTTAGAATAGCATAACTCAATTGCTCTCCAAGGCTAAAGGGCTCTGGATTGGCTTTGTAGTGGCTGTTCAGCTGAGGAAGTTCAATACATTTACTCACCCCATCTCCGCTTGGTTTAGACCCATTGGGCCTCCAGTAGCCACATTTTTTTTGTCCATCCCTGCAGCTCTGTCTCATTCCTCCCATGCCCACAGCAGACAAATAAACTAGATTAGTCCCAACATCGTCTCTAACCTTTTAGTTTTCCAAGACTGGTGCTGTCGCATTCTCTTGGGAAAGAAAGACGGTAAAGCAGTGTGGTGTAAGATTTACTATTCCACACTAACTTACACTGCTGTTCAGTGTTTCATTTTGTACAAAGGATATGTTGCTTAAAGAGATTGATAGTTTAAAACAAGTCTACAAAATGTATCCCAATAAAAATGCCATACTCTACATTACTTCACATAGAATTTTTATTAAGCCCCATTTTTGCACCACCTGCTGGTAACCTAAATCTGGAAGAAAAATAGCTAGTACTTTAAGCTTTGTAAAGACTGGAACCTTTTTTTTTTATTTTTGACAAAATAAAAAAATTAAACCTGTCCTGTAATGATTTAAAAACAGTTATGTATAGATTAATAACACATTGGATTTCTGGATATTCTAAATTTATTTTAAGGGTTTTACTGAATAAAACACTTGTAGTGAGTTAAACCCTTAAACCCTACAAATCACATATATACTTACATGAAGACCAGACCTAGTCAGTCAAGTAGGTTTTATAACTGCAAACTCAATGCTGTCTGAAATCATGTATGATAATATATTTTATTTTATTTTATTTTATTTTACAGCAGTTTATTTGCTATTGTTCAAAATTTGTGATCAGTTTTCTCCAGCAAGGATGCATTAAATTGCTCCAAAATTATAGTACTGACATTTATAGGGTTACTATTTACTATTTCAAATAAAAAAGTCTCACCATTTGAACTGAGCTGTTTTCAAGATTGATGATAATAGTAAATATTTTTTGAGCACCAAATCAGTAGATTAGAATGATTCCTGAATTAATAGAATTTGAAATTGTAGTAATTTCATAATATTACTCTCTTTACTGTATTTTTGATCAAATAAAGTAGCCTTATTGAGCATAAGGAACTTTAAGGGATTTAAAAAAAAATCTTACAGACTCCAAACATTTGAATGGTTGTGTATATTTAATAAATAGTGGGCAGTGGACTATTTCCCCTTCTTGTAAGCCATAGCATGTATTGCAATCAATAATTTGTTTCTTAGCTTTGAAAGGGCTTCACAAATTTGCATGGAGGCAGTTAACTAGCTTAAGATGAGAGGCCTGTCAGAAACACTGTTGGATCTTAAATGCTGTCAAGTAACACTCAGGGCTCTTCAGGGCTTTCACCAATCAAGGTTAACAAGACTTGGTCTTAAACAGGTACTCGGATAGGTCTGAAGTGTGTCATTTCTGCAGTATTACAGCTCTAAACAGAATTTGAAATAATGTTTCCTAACATTTTCCAGTTTCCGCCTCCATTGAGTTAATGTACACACATTTTAGGGAAAAAAAAAAAAAAAACTACTAACAGCTTCTTCGCATATTAAGCTAGGATATTTTTTGTAACTTTTTAATATATAATATTTATTGTGGTGTTGATTTACTGGTGTCTGTACTTGTTTGTTGCTGTCAGTTAACATTCAAGTTTTTGTGTATGGTAGGGTATATCCCCAGCTATCTGGAGAAGGATGAGCCGTGTGTGGTGTGTGGAGACAAAGCTACCGGCTATCACTATCGCTGCATCACCTGCGAGGGCTGTAAGGTAGGACGTCTCTCCTGTCACTTGTGCACAGTGACATCTGTTAACAGACATCTCAGCCCCACACGTATATGTACAGACTAGACTGTCACTTCACGTAGAGTTATGGTGTGGCGCAGGTCTGATCTGTTCAACAAAACATCCTGTTGTCATTTGTGAAACTTATACTCCTGTCATTCTCAGACCTGTCAAATCACAAGCCTAAAACAGTGTCAAGCATCTTATCCGTCTCTCTATACATGAAGTGAATTGTGAGTGACAACTATGCTGTGTTAAATCTTTGACTGGTACTTCAGCCTAAACAGGCTGATTTCAAGAGCTCTGAGAGCTTGTAGATCCCATCACTGCAATAAAAAGAAAGTTTTATATATATATATCCTTAAAGTTAGGGATATATATATATACACATCCTTAAAATGGCCCACTGAGTACCAAGTACTCATAGCACATGTTTTGTTTTGTTTTGTTTTGTTTTGTTTTATTATTTTTGCTTTGTTTTGTTAGAAATTCCCTATGAATGCATTCAAAAGCCTATTAGTTTTTGCTGTGGTATTGAATTTGATTTTAAGACTAAATTTCTTTGATATTTGTTTTGACTGCTGAAATGTTAGCATTTTTGGCAAACAAAAAACAAAACTAATGAACTACTGAACTACTGAAAACAAAACTAATTTACTTGGGGGGGGGTTATTTATTTTTTTTTTTTTATTGTATTGCATTTTATTTTTGTTTTGAATTTCCCAAATAAGGGAATGTGCTCAAAAGCATATTCATTTTTGCTGTAAAATTTTACTGATTAAGACAAAATTTTACTAATATTTTTTATTAACTGCTAAAGTGTTGGTACTTTCTGAACCCTTTTTCACCTATATATATATATATATATATATATATATATATATTACAAGAGTATATAAAACAAGAGTTTTCTTATCATACACAGTATTGCTTTTCAAAAGGATATTTGGATAATTTTACAGCAAAACAAGACAAAAAAGCTTTTGCAGTCCACCTGCTTATGTGGGACAGGAAGCAGAGTTTGTGACAGATAACACCTGTCTGACTCCCTGCCTCTGAATACACTCTTTATCCTCCTCACTCTCTCTGTCTTTCAGGGATTCTTCAGGCGCACCATCCAGAAGAACCTCCACCCCTCTTACTCCTGTAAATATGATGGCTGCTGCATCATTGACAAGATCACCCGCAACCAGTGCCAGCTGTGCCGCTTCAAGAAATGCATTGCCGTGGGCATGGCCATGGATCGTGAGTGACCTCGCACATGCTCATGCAAATAACATACAAAGTCACAGAACATGCAAAACTGCACACAGACAAATGAAAACACATGAGGGGATCTGACTGTACACAGTCTATTCACTGATCATCAGTAGTTGTCGTATATCTCTAAGTTGTCGTAAGTTAATTTGTAATTTTTCTAAATTTGTAAATTGCAGTTTTTGCAATTTGTAAATTGTAAGTTTTCATTTGTAATAAAAAATTATTAAATTAGAAAATAACTCAAAACAGAAGCTTCTACATCAGCTTGGACTCCACTGTACTGGATCACGAATGCAGCCCTGCTCCTTACATATACAAATGCATGCTGACAGCGAATGTACATTAATCTTATGCAAACTGAAGTGCTCAGTCTGGGGTTCCCCTTACATATGTCCACATGCCTCACATATGTACAGCACATGTTCAACCCAGACCACATTTCTTCTTCCTCTGTCACTCCCTCTCTCTCCCTCTGTTCTATAATGTTTTATGGATGTCTCGTTTCTACTTTGATCCCTCCTCGATGCTCTTACTCGTTCTGTCACTGCCATTCTGCACCTCAGAATCAGTTTGTTATTCGGTATTTGTCTTGTTTTCCAGGAAAAATGTCTAAACATCTTTAAAATTAAAAGGAAATGGAAAAGCCACTTAGAGGGCCGTAACTGAAATTGATTTGTTGATTTATGCATCGAGCAAGTGGAAGAATTAACCCATTTTTCTGTTTGGTGTAGTGGTTCTGGACGACTCCAAGCGTGTTGCGAAGCGGCGCTTGATTGAGGAGAACCGTGAGAAGCGGAAGAAGGAGGAGATGGTCAAATCCATGAAGAATCGGCCAGAACCCACCAGCTCAGAGTGGGAGCTGATCCGTATGGTGACAGAAGCTCACCGCCATACCAATGCACAGGGCTCTCACTGGAAACAGAAACGCAAGTTCCTGGTGAGCAAGAACCTTGTTATATATACACCTGAAATAAGTAAGTTTGAAGTATGAAATTACTAAAACTGAAATAAATGACAAAAGCGCACAACAAAATTACTTAAAGGCCACCTATTTTACAAGATGTAATATAAGTCTCAGGTGCCCCCAGAATGTGTCTGTGAAGTTTCAGCTCAAAGTACCCCACAGATCATTTATTATGTCATTTTGAAATGGCTATTTTGAGTAGAAGCAGAAACAGGCTGTTTTCGTGCATGTCTCTTTAAATGCAAATGAGCTGCTGCTCCCCACCCCCTTTACCAGAATAGGGCTGTGCCTTTACAGCTCATACCTCAGATACTAAAAGACAGCTCATACCTCAGATAATTAAAAACAACTGTTTGATTTTGATTATAATGTCTGTTGTACTGAAATCATTCGTTTTAAACCATATTAGTTTAAACTTCTGATACACGGTTTTCTGAGCACACACATCCAAAGCACGCACACAGAAAGGGGCTGTCACACAGCATGTGAGTACTAAACTAAGTTCTCATTCATGTCTTATTGCGCTTAAACTGTCAAATACACACAAGTTTATGTTAAAAACACATAAATTACAAAAACACAGTCTGTTATGTCTGTGAAGGTAAACAGCTGGGAAAGACATTGCACGTTTATATTAGATCTGTGTATTAAGTGACAGCAGCATAATATACAGTAGCTATACTGCTGTCTACGCTGTTAATATGACCTGAACAATAAAATAAAAACAGAAAATCACTCACTGCTCTTGAATGAATACTTTCTGTAGCTCTAATAAGAAGATATTTATTACTGGAATGCTGCTTTTAAATGCTCTAGCGTAAAGATAAGCATGGTGGATTGTGTGCGGCTAGGGTTGGGTACCGAACTCGGTACTTTTAAGGGTACCGACCGAATTGCGTCGGTACTACTGAGTACCGAGAGAGAGAGACATTATGTCACCACTGCAACTCGTTCAAGCACACAGGACAAACCGAAATGTTCTGAAGTGTGGTTACATTTCTAGCGGCATATGGTTTCCTCAAAAACGTGGACGACATTGCGGAGTTCATTCATAAAAACGGAATTTACTCTATAGCGCGGAATGCCACGGAATTCATCTATTTTTAGATGAATAAATGAAAAGTAGGTCTGTCACTTAATTAGAATCACGATATGGACTAGTGTCTGTGAATATTAAAACGCAAAAAGACGGTTTAAATATGAATCCTACATGTTCCGCTTGCCTCGATACATATGAATGGTGGAGACGCGGTTTTGTTTACATCACATAAGCAGGAGTGCAAAAGCACCTGTTTGCCAATGCATCAATTAATTTGCTGCTTTTTACTTTATTTAAACTTTGTGTATTTTATTTATTTTATTTTACGTCAACGTGTATGTCGTGCCTCCAAGCTTTCTTATTCGTTTTGCTAATAAACGTTCTATATTTATTTGGTTCCACAGTGTTTGCTGATTTTCAGTTTTGTATACCTACGTATTTAAACTTTGTGTAGCCTAAATAATTTGTTATTTAATATTACGTATATAGCATGGTGTATTTTTATTCATTTTGTTAATAAAAGTTCAGTGAGTTTGACATTGTATTTTGCTGTTGCTTTAACTGAATCGACGGCGAATTGCTGCTAATTTGAAAGTGAAAGTAAAATGCGCACACAGCGCTTTTACAAGCTATTTAAAGCCGAAGGAAAGCGAGGAAATGAGGGAAAACTCTAACGACCTAACCTGTTTTGGGTTTATTTTTTCACTGAAATAATAAAGTACCGAAAAAAGGTACCGTTAGGTATCAGTACCTGAAATTCAGTACCGGTACCTTTTTTCGGTACTACATTATTTTATAACCGGTACCGTACCGGTTAAAATGTGAATGGTACCCAACCCTATGTGCGGCTCACTCAGGGCGGGGTCTCTGCTAATACAGCAGTGTCCGTCAACAGTTGTGGGCGGGGCCTGTAAAATGTGACATCACATTTTACGGATTCTGCGAACAGCTTGTCCTGAGACGCTGCTTATGATTTATGGGGATTAAAAAATAGTGGGTGGGTTTTTATTATTATAGGGTGGTTGTGTACACACACTGCCAACACACATTTATTTCTAAACAACATATGAAAGTGAATTTTGCATAATAGGTGCCCTTTAAGAAAAAAAATGAACAAATAAAAGATGTCAGTAGCTTGGAAACAGAAAATAGTAGTTTCTAAATTCTAAGGAAAAACATGTTTATGTAGAAAGGAGAGAACACTTTTTTTATTGTTTTATTTGTGTGCGTGCATTTCTGTTAGTCTGCTTGCTACATTTTATTTTCAGTTTAGCGCATCGCTATGGCCTTTTCTGTCAGTACGGATTACCATTTGTTTACACAGCTTGCTAATCAATGTAATGAGTGACAATACCAGTCTGCACATATCAGTTGTGTCCGGGCAGCAGTGAGCATTAAAGCAACTGTTAGTGACGGGTATAACAGGAATGCAGCGTTGCCATGCAGGGCCTTTGTAAAAGCGCCTCTGTTTATGAAGAAGGAAGGAAAGAGAGTTTACTATTAATTGCTCATTCGCTCAGACAATATACCACCCACTGTGAACAGTGGTGGGATAAAGGAAGAGAAAATGGAATAAAAGAGACACACAGGCTATGGATATCTGAAAGACTTGTTGATCTTTAAGAGAAAGAAAATAAATAAATCTGTTGGAATTTTATCACACTCATATCTTTCCAAACCTTTGTCTTTTTCTGTCTCTTTGTTTTTTAATGGGATCCAGTGTTGATTTGGAACCCATTTACTTTGATTGCAAGAACAAAATCAGTTCTTCAAAATTATCTTCTTACAAACATTCAAGCAAGCGTGTGCACAATATCCCAGCGTGTCTTACTGGCAGAATAGCTGATTTGGAAATTCTCCATCATAGAACCAAAGTTGGTTTTCTCAGCCCACCAAACACCCGCTGCCTTCCCAGCGGTTACGAGCGCTATCAAAGCCCTGACGCACACCATCTAAACATTCGGCTTGCACTAGACCCTGTGACGATCAGCCATGGGGGACAGAGAAACCACTTCCCCGGCCGGCTGAGAACTCCTATAAAATGGCCCATAAAAAATTCAGCCTATATAACATTTACTACCAAGATATGCCTCCAATAACACTGCAAGGCCGAGACCCCGAATGACCCCGATAAACTGCAGTCTCTCTCTCCATGGGAACGCTCACTCGGTCCTGACAGTAGTCCAACTGGGCTGTCTTAAGATCTCTGTAGTGAGAAAGTGCAGTGCCAAGTTCTCAGCAGTGAGAAGGCCAGGGTGGACCAGCAGAGGGGATAGTTTACACTGGGGTCTTACAGGCGAAGGCTGCGTTGGGACGTATCCAGTACTACCCCCACCTCCTTAAGGAATAGACACACACACACACACACTTTGGTTCATGCTTGTTAAAACTTACACAAATACACTAGTGCGGCACAGTTAAAACAGTCCTTTTTGTCTGAGACAGCGCATGTAAACACAAACACACAAATCTTAAGTGGCCGGCAGAAGTTCCTCAGAGGCACATTCTGAAACTCTGAACAGATTACTTTGTGTTTTATTTACCTCTCTGTGCGGTCTGGGCTGTAATTTCTGATCTGTATACTTTACATGAAGGCTTCCCATCAGCTATAGGGCGAATTTAGGTAATATTAATGCTTGTAATTATTCAATCAGCTTGAACCTTGAACCTCCTGAACCTTTTTTTTTTCATCTCACAGCCTCACAATAAAACAGAGCAGTGTTTGTGTGTAGGCCAGCACTACACTGTTTTCTGCAGTGTTGTCTTGATTTCAGTGCATTTGTTTATTGCTGTCTGTTTGATTTATCAGTAACAAAGAAATTAATGCGATTGCACAGTTTGAAGTCTTTAGGGACTGTCGCATTTGTCCTGCAAGGGGTGACGTCCACCACATGGACATGTTTTAAAATGTAAATTTTTAGATGGGGTTGTTTATCAGCACACGTTGGTTGTGAGATTACAGAATTACTTTCGTGATTCATATTATGTTGTTTGTTTGTTTATTTATTTATTTATTTACTTACCATTTTGATAGATTATTTATTTATATATATATATATATATATATATATATATATATATATATATATAAATAATCTAATGGTGGCCAAAATTATTATAACAGTAGTATTTTCACCAGCTAAATTTTTTTTTTGTATCTTTTGCTGTATTTGTATTTTTTGCTGTTATCACACCAAATGTTGATTTAATTTAGTTAATAGAAGTTAATTGATAAAGAAAATCTAATTATGACATTATTTTGTCAGCATCCTCATTTTACAGCATTTTTACACAAGTGCCTAAAACTTTAACAGTACTGTAGCTTTGCAGGTAGGTTTCTTGAAGCATCTTGGAGACTTTGCCACAGTTCTTCTGGATTTAGTCTGTTTCAGTTCGTTCTGTTTCTTCATGTCATTCCAGACAGACTGGATGATGATGACGATGAGATCAGATCTCTGTGTGGAGCTCTGGCTGTTGTCAGACTCCTTATGCAAAGAAAAATCGCACTGGATTATTACAATTAATGGCAAAATGAATGTTTGGAAATGTAAACTAATATTTCCTACTGACACACTACAGCAAAAGATAGAAATAACCGACTTAAAACCATTTTTAGATGGTGAACATACTAGTGTTCTAGTATTTTCAGAAAAAAAACACCAATATATATTGGTGTTTTTTGCCTTTTATTATAATACGACAGTGGAGAGCATACAGGAAGCGAAGTGGGAGAGAGAGAGAGGAAGGTCTTGAGCTGGGATTCGAACTCGGGACACCCGTAACGCAACGGCGTTATATGTTGGCGCACTGCCCACTAGTCTATTGGTGCTGACATAATTATACATAAAAGACATAAAAAAATACAGTAAAACAGTAACATTGTGAATTAAAATGTTCTATTTTAATATACTATTTCAAAATGTATGTTTTATATAAATAACATATGTTTTTTATATAAATAATATATATAATTTGTGACATTGCTTTTCATCACTTTTTCTTTCACTTAACTTCCTGAGAATTTAAATGTCTTTTCTTGTTATTCTTGTGTCTGAGGTGTTGATTGCTGTAGAAATAGACTGCCAGCATGTAATGCTGTAATTGCAGCTCTGCCTCTTGAGTACTTATAATTACCTCTATTCTGGCTCATGTTACATGCCTCTTACTGCATACATAGAATTTCGCTCCAGATGCCAGGGCTACTTGGCTGTTTGTCCAGAGTTTTTACATGGCTGACCTCTAATTCACCCTGAGGATACCAAATGCTGTGGTTTTCCAAGGCTATCGGCCCACATGACTGGAAAGCCAGACCCCACACATGCGTCTCGTTCGGTGTATCTGTACACCTATTCATATACTCTTCAGTGGAAATACATTGTTGCCTGTTACAAAAGCCAGACGTTACGGTCACAGTTAACTCTTTGTCTGTGTCTTCAGCCGGAGGACATCGGACAGTCTCCGGTGGCCCCCACATCAGACGGGGACAAAGTGGATTTGGAGGCCTTCAGCGAGTTTACCAAGATCATCACCCCAGCCATCACACGTGTTGTTGACTTTGCCAAAAAACTGCACATGTTTTCGGAGGTAAGTACGCTATCAGGTTTTGTTTTTGTTATTTTTGTGTATTTTACACCCTGTTTGAGGTGTTTGTGTTCTGTAGTAATTAGCTTGTCAAATGAAGCCTTGTAATTAGAGTACATTAGTGTCCATTGGCCTAATTAGCAGAAAATATGCTGCGGTCCTTCTCAAATTTGTGTTATTTTTAATAGTTGCCAAATTATTCAGCTGAAAACCCTAACACATATTTCTGGAATATGTCAGTGTGGGTGGGTGGGTTTGTATGTATGTGCTATCTATCATGTTAGGATGAATTGTACAGTTGTGGCTTTGGTGAATGTGTGTGTGATATTGCTACATTGCATCAGTCATAGCTATAGTAGCATTCTCTCCATATTCAGCATTCACCAGCTCTCCTTTAACCGCAAGTGTGAACATTCTTACATAGTAGACTACACAGCACCCTTATGGCAACGAATTTATTATTGTCTACACCATATATTTACCCTGCCATCCACATGTAGCCACAACCTTTTGACTCTCTAAGTTGAGCGTTATGCCTCCTGTATTTTCCATATTTTGGAATAAGACTGTAATACGAAAACATAATACTGAACAATACTTGACTTTTGTTGCTTTTGTAAATGATGTGAATTGAAACGTTTTATACATCAGTGTAAATATTACTTCAGTCCTCCAATTTTTTTTTTCTCTCCTCAGTTCCTTTCAGTGTTTGGGTCATCATTCCTTGCCAGTTTATAATTAAGGTTGTCAAAGTTAACATTAATGCATGCATTTCAAGAAACTTGCAAGACATTGTAATTTTTTAAAAATACATTTATTCAATTTGACATTATAACTACTTCATTCTGTGCTGTGTGAATATTGAAGAGTGGTCAGAAATTAAAAAGTTTAAACTTTGAAAGATTATACACACGCAACAATGCTTATTATGATCTTTTTAAAATAATATCAAATATTTTTAATATGTATGTATATATTATAATTTAAAATATATATAATTATTTTAATTTAATTTGAAGCTTAATAATTGTGACATATCACCCACTATTAAAATACGCCATAATTTGTTGTTGGGGAGTTGTTACTGTATTTTATTTTTTATTTTTATTTACTATTAATTTAATTATTTTATTCTGAGTGTCAATACTGAAATCCATACTGGCATATATATTTTTGGGTGTTTCCTCTTTACAAAATAATAAGAATTCATGCAAACTGAAAAAAAAACCCTACAATTTAAATATTTTGAAATTTGAAACAATAATATCTGAAATGATTACAATAAGTGTTTTTCAAGGACTCAGGATGAGGCAACAGCAGAAAATGTGAAATAAATATGTATTATATCATGTAATTTCTAATTTCTGTAGCTGCCTTGTGAGGATCAGATCATCTTGCTGAAGGGCTGCTGTATGGAGATTATGTCCCTACGTGCTGCAGTTCGGTATGACCCAGAAAGCGAGACCTTGACCCTGAGCGGGGAGATGGCTGTCAAACGAGAGCAGCTAAAGAATGGAGGGCTGGGTGTTGTGTCTGATGCCATCTTTGACTTAGGCAAGAGTCTGGCGCAGTTCAACCTGGATGACACAGAGGTGGCCCTGCTGCAGGCCGTACTGCTTATGAGCTCAGGTGAGAGAGGACACGTTATAGTAACTCTGTAAGAGAATTCTCAAAACTGGATCAGCAGCAAGAAACAGCTGTAGGGATTTGAGAGGTCTGTTGGGTTCTATTCCTAAAGCTAGTGCGCTGCCTCACCGTCTGCTGTCTACATAGGTAGCTGCCTTCTGTGGTAGCATGCTAACTTGAAATAGAATGTGTATGTAGGCAGCAACTCTGTTAACAGTAACCGCATGACATAAGCAGCACTCCTCAAATAACGCATGCAAGAAAATCCAATAAAGCCCGATAGAGCACAACAGTTGGGTTCTGGAAGGAAAAAAAAATAAACACCATAAGGTCGAGATTGGAACTATTTTCATTGGGGAAATAGAGCAAAAGCAAAAAAACTGACAATTCATCACATGGATGTCACTTATTATTAACAGCTTAAACATAGCCTATTTTTAAATACATTCATTTATTAATTTTTCACCAATGCATAAAGTATAAAATAGTGATGAGCAGTCCAAGAAAGCTCAAGGCTGTGCAAGTACTGTAGGTGGACAAGGTATTTCAAAACCAGACTATCCAGCCTAAAACCAGACAGATGTCCACCCTAATAGTATATTGCCTTTAAAAGTCTTGGATCTATCTCTTTTTGCTGATTTTTAGATACTTTTTGCTTCAAATCAACGTTTAAAATGTTGTGATTCATCTCAGACCTGGTTGATTTGGTTCTTTGCTTTTGCTTTTTTCAAATGCTTCAAACATGTAGAAAATGAAGGGGAAATTTTTGACATCTGGAGTGTTCATTTGATGCCCATGAATGTTGATATTTTTAAGGCTGCATACTGGGTTTTGGAACATGGTGTTTGATAAAAATTATAGTTGTTGAAAGGTAGCTGGTAGATGGTTTTTGAAATAATGTGTTTTGCTACAATCCTGTAATGGTCTTATAATTAGTATTGTTCTTTCATCTTCTCTGGTTTGTCTCTTCAGATCGAACAGGCTTGACATGTGTGGAGAAGATCGAGAAGTGCCAGGAGATGTACCTCCTGGCGTTCGAACACTACATCAACTATCGCAAGCACAACATTCCTCATTTCTGGCCCAAGCTGCTGATGAAAGTGACGGACCTGCGCATGATCGGAGCCTGCCACGCCAGCCGCTTCCTGCACATGAAGGTGGAATGCCCCACTGAACTCTTCCCCCCACTTTTCCTGGAGGTCTTCGAGGATCAGGACGTGTGACGTCCCAGGGATCCGCGGCAGGAGAATCAACAACGTTTTGTAACCCGTGTTCCTCAACCCGTCTCACCCCCCTCCACGCACCAAACTCACCAGCAGCAGCTGCATTGGCAGGGGTCATCTTCAGAAAGGCTTTTTTTCATACGGGGGGTTTAAGTCGACAACTTATTTTTTTTTCTTTTCACATAAAACTCAGCCATCCACTAAATTCCCCAAGCGTGGCCCTTCTGTCTCGGCATGATGTCTTATACTGGTTTACCAACACCTTAGACACAGAATATACATCTACACACACACACACACACACACACACACACACACACACACACACACACTCTCCTGTAAGTGTGCTTACAGATGCAGTATTCATGCGACTCAAATCCTCAGATGAGCTTGTATGCATTTGTACACGTACAGACTGCACTACTGTCATGCCACCACTGGAGGCGCCCTCTGCTAAGACTGGATGGCAGCTGGCATATAGATTCCTCCATCAGGTCGTGAAGTGGTCAGTTAATTTCGTTGATTGAAATCTCAGCGTTCTCGTGAGATTAACCGTCGGTATCTCAAGCTCCGCACTAACATGGATCTTCTTTAACAGACCTCATGATTCTCTTCGATATTGAGCCTGTGTGTGGAGCGGGAGGAATTTTTTGAACCAAATCAGGTGCTATATTTAAATAAAGCTACTCCCTTCTCTGTAGGACACGGACCGTCAAAAGCTCTCGGTCACCATTTTAGTGCTCATTCAGGGGTGCCGCTCAGCGACTTTGTGTGTGGTTCATTCTTGCTATTGTCTGGGCTTATTTGTGGGCTTCTCGAGCCCCTCTTTGTCCCAGGAAAGTCACACAAAGAGATGGAAATCCAGGCACCCTTACACCTCCAAATCTGCACTGATTTGTGTGTTTTACAGATGTCACGAGGGAGCCAGTATTAACGTACTCCCAGACCCAGCACACACACACAACGTACTAAAACACACACCTCAAAACTCGAATGCCTCATTTTTACTGTATGCACTGCAGTGCTGTAGTTCTGGACTCCCATGCAGGGCTTTGAGAGTTCAGTCCAGCCCATCTGTGTTCCGCTCAGATGCTACTGTTGCCCGGTCTGTGCGAACACACACGCACACTCCTGACGGGCCACGGCGGACTGGCTGACGTTGATGTTTTTTCTTTGTGTTGTTTTTGTTTTACCTCAAATGTGGGCACACCTCCGGCTGGCTGTGGCTCCTAGGCTGCCTCTGTGCTGACAGGTTCTACCTCACCTCTGGACACAGGGCAGCTACCCTCAGCCGCGCACACACATTTACACACACCTACACACACACTGACAGCCAGGATAGAAACACTCGCAGACACAGTTTCTTCTCAGTTACGTTGAAATACCACTGTAGACAGGAGGGCCTGCCATTCCTCATCGTAGCCTGTCAGATTTCTCTGGGGTCTCTTCACTCTGGGCTGAGAGAAAAAACAATTCTGGATGGGCTTTTTTTGTTTCTTTTCGTGTGGGACCAAGTGTCACTTCGATTTCCATCAAAATGGAAGCTGGTTTTCAGCAGACGGCGGACTAAACCAAACATGCCGCTGACTACGAAGAGGAGCCGTGGAGAGAACTACAGATGAAGGACCCGAGGTGGCCAGGCCTGAACCGAATGGGTCTATCGCTGTTTGCTTTTTTCAATACCAAGCAGGAATTTGCAAAGCGGAGCTAGGTGTCAGCTGGTTTCTTCAGGGTGGGGCAGGGGATGCGGGAAGGCTAGCAGTTTAATGAGAGCACTTAGCTTTGAAAGAGCCAAATCTTCAGAGACGATTCAACCCCTGGCACCTTTTAAGGAGTTTTTGCACTAAGGCATGATGAGTCCCACCCTCCAGCTCCTCCAGCTCCGTCACATGTTTTCCAAGGACACACCCCCAACCTCTCTGTCAAACAGAGGCCACACCTTCATGTGCTCCTGAGCACACCCTCAGAGTCAGTATTACGTCAAGCAGCGTCCCGATCGTGTTCTTTCTCAACAAATGACGAAACACTCAAACACACATTAACGAACAGACCTCTGTGTCCCCACCCCCTCGAAGCCAGAAGTGGCTTGAGACGAAAACCAACAGAAACGGGCCTTTCCTTTGTGAGACAAAGGAGCGGCCAAGCCATGCAAAGAATGGCAGCACCGAATGAATGTGAATGAGGAGCAGCAAAATGACAGAGCCAGGACAAGGAGTTGCTCTATAATGAGGTTCGAAGGAAGGCAGCCAATCAGAGCGAGAAACAGTCAGCATTCCGTAAACACCCAGCATGGAGTTCCATCTTGGAATAGGAGTGACGCAGCAGTGGTTCCGATTGGCTGATGGAGTGAACGCAAGGGTTTCGATGCTGCTTTACCTTCTAATTTTATTTGAGAGAGATAGAAAAAGAAAAAAAGATATAATAAGAGAATTACAAACCCAGAAAACAAATAAAAAAATGACTCCAGAACAAAGAGTTCAAATCTCGGAGCTTGAGCTGTTCGTTTTTTTCTTTTTGTTTTGAACTGAAATGTGTGTGTTCGTTTTCAATGCTTAACTGCTCTATGTAAGAGAGAAAAACAACAGCCGTAGTCACTTTTTGACCATGCGTGCAGTGTAAACTAGAGAATTTCACCTCTTTTTCACCTCACTATAGTTTGTAATGATAAGTCAACTGCTCTGTTTGTCTGTGTATCTGTCCTTCGTCTTTTTATCAAGAGGAATTTACAAGAAACAGGAATATTTTCTTTTTTATATTTTGTTTTCTTTTTTTATGAAAGAAGACTTAGAAAAAAAACATGAGAAATAATGCAACAGAAACTGAAAAAAAACTGAAACACAATCTACTCATACCTCACACAACACAAAGCTTAAATGAACTTGGGAGGAGTGCTTATCTGCGTGGCACTTGTGTCAAAGTGCGTCCAGTGCATGTGTTGAACTGTACGATGGGGTGTATGTGCGCATGAGCGTTCATGCGATCGCGGAAGCACACGGCCCCCTCCTTCGGCCTCGAAAGCCCATCTGTTTCAGATTTGCACCAGTCGCATGCGTTAGCCTCCATTTGCGAACGGTGTCACCAACGCTGATGCGACGGGCCATGATGGGAGTGGACGGGATGCGGTGTGGCTGGAAGGCTGGAAAGGGAGTCGTGTGCATTCCGTGACAGCAGAGAGCGCTTCGTGGTATTGAATGTAGCTGACAGGACTGGGCTGGAACCGAGCCCGGGAACTAGAACCTCACTTCAGGTCACCAGCAAGAGTGGACAGTGCTGTCAAAATGATGTTACACAAACAGCTTACTAAGCGTATATTGCCCGCCTTCAAGGTGCAATACTTGTGTTTTGTTTTGTTTCGTTTTTCTTTTTTGTACTTTTACAAGTCTTTTGGCCATAACCAAGGATGTAAATACAAAACGAAAAGATATTGAAAGATTAAATCACTATGTGTTAACCATTTGCAACAGTCACATACTGGATATCGAGGCCAGAATGCAGCCCGTGCGCCGGATGATCCCACCGTTTTTGTAAAGTAAATCTGCTTACGTAGCTCTGTAAATGCTTAACACATCTGTATGTGTGCTTTTGTGCACTCGCAAACGCGCATGTTCAATACAAATATGAAGAAGAAGTGCCCCATGAAATTAACAATCCAACCCTGTGCCTCCGCAACCCTCTGCCCGCATTCAAACCGCTCTTTCCGACAGGGTAGCTAGACGTACATTTGTTCGCTAGGTCCGATTGCTGGTAGAGACGTAGGTGGGTATGGTCTGGTACCCAGAAGCACTTAGCTGGCCTCGCTACTGCCAATCAGTTTCCTCAGAGGAGAACAGTAGATACTGGTTTTGTTTCGCTTTGGTGGTGGTGTAGCTTTGTTTCTCGCCCTTTTTTTTACCAAATTTTGTGTTGTCTTTTTTTTTCTTTTAGAGAAAGACAAAAACGCCCAGAAGCAAGAATGTCTATGCAATGCTAAACCCTCTGATAGCATGATGACTGTGTCATTGAGCCCTGATTAGCAGACATGCCTCTAAACACACCCCCTCCCAGAGTCCCACCTACCGCAACTGCATGAGCCTCAGTCAGTTTGTCTGTTCATCAGTCAGTGTCATAGTCAAGGGAAGGATGGCCCTAACTGCTGCCTGAGACCTGCTTTGTCGAACCTCATGGACATTTGAGGGCGCTAGTTCAACTTTCCACTGATCTCAGATGATGTCATCCGCTGTCGAGAGACTGCATTTGTGTTTCTGTGTATGTGTTTGCGTCGAATGCTCTCATGGTTCGGTGGATTGGTACTATTTCATACATTCAGAAAGAAAATTAGTTTTGTAAAAACACCAAAATGTCATTAATATTCTTTTGTCAACCAAGAAATGTTTCCCATCTCAGCTGTGGTACTGAATCTCAGACCAAAGTCAGTCAGTCTTAAAGCTGAAGTGTCTTTTTTTTTTCTTCTTAATATGCAAAATCAACTACTTTATATGTTAACATACTTGATTACTACACAGAGATTACTATAAGTAAGCCATTTCTAAGCTGATTTCACCAAAAAGCATAAACACTGTCTCTGAGGCACTATCAAAAGCCTGGCAACAGCTCAGCCAATGGTGTGAGTTTGAGGCAGGGCTGTCAGTTTTATCTAGCCAATAGCGGAAGTCAGGAGTGTTTTGGAAACCTACAGTTCCATTTAATGACACTAGTGGCACAGAAATCGCACATTTCAGCTTTAATACAGTATGCGAATCCCCAACTGAACGAAAGAAATCAAGAAGCGCAATATGAACATTTGACTTTGATTGGCCGCCCTCAGCACTGTGATGTCAAAGCCCTCATTTTCGCCGTTACCTTTGAATGCGAGTGTCTTCATTTGATGAGACTGTGTTTGTGAATATGAACAAGTGCTCATGTGCAAAATGCACCCAGCCATGAGAGTGTGAGCAGAGAGCGGGGATGATGTCCATACCACAGCTGTTTTAAATGAGACTGGAAAGGAAAGCTATTGAAGGATTCTCTCAGGTATCAACAAAATAAAAAAGACAAAAAAAAGGAAATATAAGAAACTTTTTTTAAATAAATGTTGAAAAATTCCAGCCATGCCTTCTTGTTAGCTCATCATTCTTTGCTCTCTGAGTTGAAGATGTGCTTTCAGTGTTCTTGTCCTGTGGTCTTCTTCTCTTTAGTGTTCATCTTTCTGCCACATACACGCACATTTCTCCTGCACTCTTGGGGCTGCTTCAAAAGGGGCTCATAAAAGGCGATCATGAAAAGCCTGGTGTGAACACATCTCTTTAATATCTAAATATTAAAGCAGTGAGCTTTCATATTTCTGCAAAGCATAGTTTTGATACACAAGCATGCAGTGGAAACTGACCCAGTCAAACCTGTCCTACTTAAAAGTGCACTCTGTATTTATTTATTTTTTTCTGGAGTGCTTATAACATCCTTTTGAACTCATACTGACACCTAGTGGTGTGGATGAAATGTCATGCTAATATTTTAAGTTGTAGAAATGTGCTATTTGCTGTCAGACATTAATTTATTCTGTGAATGAAAGTTTTCGATAACAGGTTGGTTCCCAAGATAAAGTGAGTAGCATTCAGTTGGTCATGTCATCCATGAAGACATGAAGCGCCCCACTCTGTGTAAAATAAAACCGCTTTTGTTAGGCTACTGTACATGGATTTAAACATATTTCATATACCTATGTATTTTCAATATTAAAAGTGTTCTTTTTATAATCTTGAAAAGTGCACCTTTAAAATATGTCAACAAATTACAAGTACACAATAAATTCATATGGGAGTGAAACATGACAACACTTTTCTAAGAAAACAAATTCTCATCATCTGTTTCCATAAAAGTGTAAGAATAACTTTACATGAAAAAGAGTTGTTTAATTATGAGATGACCATCACTTTTTTGCTCCTCCTGAAATTTATGTTATTGGTTTGGACTTGTGCATTGTGTATTCTGTGTGCATGCTTTTGTACTGTGAATATGTGTCTGCTGGTGAGTGTGAGTGAGTTTTGTGAGACCATGTGGCTGGATTTGCTGACTGACCCCTTGGACATGCTTTGAGGCTCTATTGATTTGAATATTAATATTATTGATATTGGAAATTAATATTTCCTTGAGGAGCATAGCAGTTCATGCTGAGAATATGGTGTCAGGTTGGGAAGTGAAGAATAGCAGAAAGGGAAATGAGGTCAATATTTAAATAGAATCACTAATGATTTTCCCATTGCTAATGGAGAACTTTTCCACGAATTTTTTTTTTTTGCTCTCTAACTCTTGCGTACACATGTATAACAGATTCATTAGCTGTCTGTTTTTTCTAGATTTTTGATTTTGTTGCACATGTTTGGGCTTTTTTGAAGTGGAAGGAGTGTGGTGTCTAAAGTTATTATCTACGGATGTAATTATACACTGTCAATTTACTTGGAAAGAAAATTTGGCAGATTATGATAGAAAACTGGTCATGGTTAGTTTCAGTATGGCAGATATTTCAGTCAGATCTTTCTGTTGGTTTTGTTGTTGTTTCATGTAGCTATTCGTGGCTAAAGTGGTCATGCATCCTGTAAATTAGCTGTCGTCCAAATTTCATTTTGCACCAGAGTATGACAGTTTAGTTTGAACATTCTGTGTTTAGTCAGATTAAACGGGCTGCTGGTATTGTGTACAGAGATGATTCTGTCAAGCCATGAGAGAAAACTATATGCAGAGACAGAAAGGAATGTTTGCACACTAGTTGCACACAAATGCATGTAGCCAATCACACAAAAACGTTTGTGATAGTAATATTATGCAAAGAAAGCTATCTCGGGATTCTTATGCAACGCTTGTCAGGTTTCGCAATGGGTGCTTTTGGTTCAGCCTTGCTCAGGTTTGCTTTCAGGACATTTTATGTTGGATGTTTTACTGTACATAGAATACAATGCATCCAACAGCCATGGTCTATATAGAAGGGTCGATGATGTAAGGCCATCTCTTTCTCGCAGTTTCATCGACATTAACAGACCTACACGCACACATCTGTTTTGCTGTCATGTTAGTGCTGTTTTCTCTCAGCAGTCCACTGACCAACTGCCAAAGCTTCCACATGTTCATTTCATTCAGCTTCTCATACAGGATGTGCCTGATGCTTCATAAGACAGCAATAGACCCTCACTTTTATCACTATTAGACTAGACAGTACTGTTAAAATAATATTTGCAACATTACTAATAATTCATGCTGTGACGTATCGATCTGTTGTTGGTCTCACGGTTTCACGTGATGCGAATTTGCAAGTCAGAGTTCACCAAGCTTGAACTTTAGAATTCAGTGAAATGCGAAACTTTTTGCCCATGCTTGCGTTTCCGGTCTGACGAATTCGCATGTGTATGAATGGAAGTCAATGGAACGAAAAGTGCAGTGTGACCGCCCCTTTATCAAAGGATTTTTTTTTCCTTTCACCTTTTCACCATGCAGTGATATGTGGAATAGGGCTGTCACAGTATTAGATTTTCAACACATGATCATCTTGGCCAAAAGATATTATTGTGATATTTATAAAGTTTGAAAATAATAATAATAATAGTGCTATCAGTCAAGTTTATATTTACATATATTTTGTGTTTTCAGAAAAAAAAATTGAATCACCATCAAAATATGGATCTAGGGAGATGGAGAGAAGGTTTCTTAAGGCAGGAGTAGCAAATCACTGTGTCCTCATTTTATGACAAGCAACAACCAGCTTTCAGGTGCAATACTGCCACCTACAATGTTGGAGTGTTTCTTGAAATTCAGCCTCCCTTTGCCATTGTGGTAAAAGTTCATTTTGAACCCTGTGAGTAAGTAACCACTAACTCTTTTCCTGACAACCAGCAGGACTATTCCATTATAAACTTTGCTTTTATGAGTAAGTCTCTCCACGTTCAGTGGCCAGGCAGCACTTAGCCTGCGTACTTCAGGAAGTTACAATTAACTGCTGTAGTGCAATCAATCTGAATGGGCTTTCAGTTTTCCCTGTCCTTATTATAAGCTTTAACACAGTGTGGAGAGACTACAATTCGCGAATCAAAGGAATTGGAAGCCAGTATAATATCTTTTAATAACAAGCTAGTTTCAGAAGCACCGCAATGAAGTTTGATTGGCCCCCTGCAGAAAATGAAAATCTGAAGTGTTACCTTTTGGGTCAAAATTAGATCACTTTTCTGTATTTTGAGTATGAAAGCAGAAAGTAAGTCCTATTCATCTCTTTACTCTCCATTTTCTTTCTTTTTTTAAAGTTGTCTCTTTTGGAGACAATATAACCTGACTTTTCCATAAGCCAGTGTAGATATTGATTGCAGTAGACAAAAGCTCATACAATTTAAGTGCTGTGAATGCTTTGTGCAGTATGTTTTTGCAAGTACTTTTGTTGTTTAATTACGAGGCTTCATGCTTTGCTGTTCTGCCTTTCTGTTCTCCTGCCTTTTTGCACCTTTTGAGGCCTGATTCAAAATGTACTGTATACAGAATTACAAAATAGATATATATTTTCAGATGGACTACAGACGATGATATTAAGCATGAAAAATTTAAAATGTTCTGCTAAAGGTGGACAGATCTTTTCTTTTCTTTTGGAACACTGATTTGCAGCAGCTGCAGCAGTTTTATGTTTGTTTTTTTTTTCCATTATTTCTTTCTTTATTTTGTTTGCAACCCAGAGCCTTTTGGAGTGAATTTAGCACACTTAAGGACTCCAGAGACAATATCAAATGTCAAAATGGCAGTTTATTGAGTGCGCACAGAGATCAGACCTGCAATCAGACCTGTCTCCAGGGCTTGGCTTATTGTTTAAAGTGGGTAGGGGAAACTGAAGTGATACGGTACTTGATTTCTCAGATAGAACTTCACCCACGTCGTTCCAAGTACATTTTGCACTAGAGTTTTGCAGTTTGGTTGGGTTTTGAGATTAGATGTGCTGGTGATATTATGCTTTGAAAATATGTTGTTTGTAGAGTCATTTCTTAGAGATGATTAAAAAGGTTATGCATGGACAGCAAGGAATGTATCTCGCCAAACATAAGGATGTTTAAGGGATGACCTCACATAGATTATGCAATAAAACAGCTACATCTATGCGTATGCAATGTTTGTCAGGTTTTAAAGCGAGTGGTTTGAGTGTGGGCTTGCTAAGGTTTGCTCATAAGGCCTCAAAGGGTGCTTCAGTCAAACCTCCCCGTTTTCTTTTGAACTTCATGTGAAGCTCTCCAGCATCTGTGCTGGTTCTTACAGGACATAAACCCTCCTTGCACACTGAATAATTCCAAATCTGTATGCATGATTATTAAATTATAATAAATTAGATTTACAGGATATTTCCAGTACAGTGCTTCTGGACATTTGGACATTCTGCAAAATTAGTTTGTGATCCAGGTGCAAACAAAAGGGTCCATGTCTTTTCTTTCTCTCTATTCCAGCTAGCGCTCCCTTTGGGCTCTAAATTACATGTGCATGTCTGTTTTTGCTGTCATGTTTGTACTGCTTTTGCTAGTTTTCTGTCTCAGTGGTCCACTGGCCACATGCCACAGTTTCCATATGTTCAGCTGCTCTTGGATGATGTACCTGATATGTAGGCCCAGGCAGAACCGGGGGGGGGGGGGGGTTCAAATATGGTAAAATGTGTTAAATAGAGCTGAAATTGGCAGCTGAAAGCAAAACATCCAAGATATTGAATAAATTTGATTTGTGTGGGCCTATCAGGTACAAACCAGATGTCACTAATGCAAAAATGAATCCAAATTTAAATCTGTGTTTATGAAGATCTTTTGTATTGTATTGTTTACTGTTAACAGAGACATTGTGCAAATGGTGTGTTTGTGGTTCTAAAAAAAATAACAGTTTTGAGGAAAAAAAGTAACTTCACTCATGAATTTTCTAGCTTCACTGTGATCAAAACTCACATCACATTATTACAGTCTGCAGTCACTCAGGAGTCCTAACCAATCAGAGGCCAGCTAACAAATGATTGGCTGAGAGAGCGGGGAGTCTGTTAACCTATGCAGAGTTATTGGACTACACCTCGTTGTAATTGTACAGGGCCTTGAGGAATCTAGTCACATCGCTTGGATGCAGCTAAAGATAAGGCTGGATTGCAGGAAATTGATCAATTGTGAAGCTGCTTTGCAGTAGCGTTCAATACAGAGTTGGGCGGATAATATTCTGAGAGTCTCGGCACAGCATGTTTCAACGTTCAGCTGAGTGGACCAGGTTCAGAAAGTCTTTAGGATCCATTCCCACCTAGTACGGAGGAGCAGGAAAGCTTATGCAAGTTCTGGGCCAAATGGACATGTGTAACTCAGAATATCTCAACAAAAATACACACAAAACCTCTAAATATCTACTGTGATCTCCTCTCACTCCACCACACCTCCGTCACGCCGACCACCCGTTCACCACCCCTATCTCCCCCTGCACCTATCAGTCCTAGTTTTTTGGGTGGTGTGATGTCAGGTTTTCTTGTGGTGGGCTGTTTTCGACAGGTCCAGACAATCAGCGTGTTTGTCAATGTCAATGTGTGATTTTCAAACTCTTTGTTTATGGTCAGGATTTTAAAGGAAGATATTTTTATGGTAATTGTCGCTGGTCTATTTTACTATATATTTATGTAATAAATATGTGACTCAATTTACATCCCGGACTCCCTGGTCTGTTTTTGCTATTATCCTGTACAGTAGCTCCTGCTTTTCCTGTTCTGGCCGTACAGGAGTTCGTCCAAGGTCGCAGGTGCAGGACTTGATTTGCGAGAACGCCGCCTGATGTATCGGTTATTTTGATATCGCTCAGCATAAACTGTAACACTCCTAAAGCACTTGATGACAAATCATCCCTCTGAGGACCCGGGTTGCGATGTACACCACATGCCATGAGCGAAGGGAGCGTAAATGCCCTTGGTTGAAGGGGAATTCTGATTATTTGTCCTCAGCACAAAGGTTTGGCAACTGTTGCAGTTTGTGACTGGGCTTGTCAGAGATCCAGTAGCCAAAGAGAGTCTCTGTGGATGTCAATTTTTACATAAATTATGAACTCAATCAAATACAAGTTGTGTGAATGAATGTATCTGGCTGATTCAGTCCTAAGTTTTGTTCTCTTTGTGCGAAGCTTTCTTTGCTGCAAGGTACAGCTTTCTTTTGCCCCATCTCTCTTTTGTACTGCAAGTACCGTCTCATACGGAAATATGTTTCTCATTTAGTATTTTCCTAACACTGTCTGTACTTTTCAGCTTTGATGTTGTGTATCAGCCATTGGCGAAATCAATCTTTCTCGTTCTCATGTTCTCTTAAAGTGGACCAAAATGGCCTTAAAGGAATTAGTTCACCCAAGAATTAAAATTGTTATCTCGTCCTCATGTTGTATGACTTTCATATGTTCGTTATTTAGCGGGCTGTTTTGAGTAATGTTTCATTGATGAGCTGACTCTAAGTCTTTGGAAGAATTTTACATAAGAAACCTTTCAGAGAAGTTTATAGATTCAAGGACTAGTTTAGTCTTTGCCTAAACACACAACTATGTGGATAGGATAATAAATAAACACATAAACAGTCAGATTGATCCAATTGATGGGATAGTTTACCTGAAAATTACAGTTGTCAGTATTTATTCACCCTGATGTCGTGCCAAACCTGAATGACTTTCTTTTCTTTGTGAACCCAGAAGAAGATAGTTTGAAAAATGTTTATAGCCAAGTAGAGAGATTTCTCAGAATATCTTGTTTTATGTTCCACAGAGAAAGGAAATCGTACAGGTGAGAACTATCCCTTTCGTTCTTCCTCATATCCTACATGAAAACGAGAACTTTAAATAAAGGTCTTTACAGGATTCTGCTCACTGAAACAATAGTAGTAGGTGTTACTCATTGAGAAGCGTGCTGGCTGACTGGACGCACAGCTTGATTCCCATTGTGGGTGAAAGCTGTTGTGGAGGCAGTGATCTCACAAAGGCAGCTTTCTGCCCAGCCAATCACTATCTTGCACTGTACATTGAAGCTCTGCCCTCTCATCCCACCTCTTTACTGCTCTTATATTTTTTTCTCACTCTCTAATTCTTCCTCATATTCCACTTCAGCAGGATTTTTCCACTCAGCAATAGGCAAGCATCCCATAAGAAGAAAATATCTCAGTTGTTACTCCTGGAGAGGAATAAGACTAAGTGGAGATTGAAAGAAAACTTTTGCTTAAGTCTTCTTTTTCTAAGAATTTTTTTTCCAAGTGATCTCACATCAGAAGAGATGTGGACAATGTGTCATTAGTTGGACATTAATTTTATAGCACTGTACTTTCCATATGTCCAAGTCTTGTTTTATTTCTCCTTTGTGTCTTTTAAGTCTAGAAGAAACATCTAAGACAAAGTTTATTATTAAATTAAACACATTTGAGATCTCTAATAAGTCTTAAATCAATAAAACATTCCTCTGGGGTCACAGTCATGTGTTGTGCAGGTGAAGTGTCATTTTTTGCACCACTAAGAGAATTGCATATATATCAAACTTTCCAAACAAGTTTTAAACACTTTTTCTCATCTTCCATTTTTCAGACAATCAGGTAGCCCCGCCCCAAGCTTAAAGAGATAGCTAATTTAAAAATGAAAATGTCATCATTTACGCCCCCTGAAGTTGATCCAAATCTGGAAGAGCTTCTTTCCTCTGTTAAACATATAAGAAGATATTTTGAAGAATGTGGGTAACCAAACAGTTGCTGGTGTCTAAACATTGGTGTCTATACTACGACGGCGTTTTAGTGCCACCTTAAAAAATAAAAAAAATCTAAAATTACGAGATTAAAGTCGTAATATTTCGAGAATAAAGTCGAAATATTACGAGAATAAAGTCGAAATGTTTCGAGATTAAAGTCGAAATGTTACGAGATTAAAGTCGAAATGTTACGAGATTAAAGTCGAAATGTTACGAGATTAAAGTCGAAATGTTACGAGAATAAAGTCGAAATGTTACGAGAATAAAGTCGAAATACTACGAGAATAAAGTCGAAATGTTACGAGAATAAAGTCGAAATGTTTAGAGATTAAAGTCGAAATGTTTAGAGAATTTAAATCGTAGGAATTGAAGTTATAATATTTTGAGAGTATAGCCTATATTTCGCATGCAAATGGCCCGCATTGAGAGCACCAGGAGAAGTGGCCAGGCCACCGGAATTGATTTTAATATTGTTGCGTCCGAGTGGCCGCTTCATCTTACTGGGGTGCGAAAGAGTCAATTTTAAGGACTCGCGGAAACAGCTTAATATCAAGAATATGATATTTATTAACAGACTGAACAGGAACAACTGTTTATCTTAACATCAGCTCACACACTCAATCAACATTCCTTTGGGGGGTGCTGTAGTTCTCTTATTTAACCCTTTTTTTTAATACACCACAAATATATGTGGGATTATTAACAGAAATCATACCATGTGTCATACTCGCGGGGACAGTCACAGTATGCTTGGAAATAATATTTCATGTCTTCCATTGCATTCGTTATTTGTAGTGCGCCAGCCACCCAAAAGCAATAGGTGCTTTTAGTGCTTTTAATATAAAACAAAGTCTCAGCTTTCAAAATCAGTTTTATACAATAATGTGATTTTCAAGCTCTTTAATGTGGCGTGACAGATCGCTGTATTTATGTGAATCAATTCATTAAATTATTGTGAAAATTCCACCACCTACTCCGCAAAAACGTCTGTGGCTTCCAAACTTTCATTCCTCACATAGCCTGTTTAATTAAACAGCAATAAAACGTTCTAAAGGTTGAAGTGGACTCAAATTTGTTAACATAAGTTATATTGTTGTCTTTTCTGCTGTAAACGTTAAGTGACTATTCACAAACTGTTTTAGTCATGGTATAATACTGTAAATGAGGACATAATATTTAACGTCTTCCATTGATTATTTGTAGTGCGCCAGCCACCCAGTAATCGCAACAATTTTGTGCTTTGTTGCTTTTACACACAGCTCAGTTTTGTCAGTTTTATAACGAAATACAAATTATAAATGTGTTTTTGCTCTTTATTTCATGTTTATAGCAAGATATAAAAGTGAAGGAACATCATAATGCATGAAAAAAAACAAACAAAAAAAAACAGTTTAGCCTATTTTAGAATGAAAATAATGTCTCGTAGTTCGTTATTGTAATCGGAAAGATCATTAACTCACATGCCACTTGACAAACACATTATTGCAATATAGCCTACATATTGTTTGTATTTCGCTATAAAACTGACATATTTTGAAAGCTGAGATTTTGGAATATCTCCCGGTGCTCCCAATCCGGGCCATTTGCATGCGCAAAAGGCTAGAATAGTCTATCTCAAAATAGTATAACTATAATCTTTATTCTCGAAACATTTCGACTTTATTCTCGTAATATTTCGACTTTAATCTCGAAACATTTCGACTTTAATCTCGTAACATTTCGACTTTATTCTCGTAACATTTCGACATTAATCTCGTAGTATGTCGACTTTATTCTCGTAACATTTCGACTTTATTCTCGTAACATTTCGACTTTATTCTCGTAGTATTTCGACTTTAATCTCGAAACATTTCGACTTTATTCTCGTAGTATTTCGACTTTAATCTCGAAACATTTCGACTTTAATCTCGAAACATTTCGACTTTAATCTCGTAGTATTTCGACTTTATTCTCGTAATATTTCGACTTTATTCTCGAAATATTACGACTTTAATCTCGTAATTTTAGATTTTTTTTATTTTTTAAGGTGGCACTAAAACGCCGTCGTACTATACTATGGAAAAAAAAAAATATATATATATATATATATATATATATATATATATGTGTGTGTGTGTGTGTGTGTGTATGTATGTATGTATGTGTGTGTATGTATAGTATGAGGTGCCATACAGGAAATAATTATATAAAAATCTGAATATATAGATGTAAATCTGAATATATAAATGTAAATTGTGAATATATAGTTATAAGCCTGAATATATAAATGTAAATTGTGAATATATAGTTATAAGTCTGAATATATTGTTATGTCTGAATATATAGAATTAAATCTGAATATATAGTTATAAGTCTGAATATATTATGTCTGAATATATAGAATTAAATCTGAATATATAGTTATAATTCTGAATATATAAATGTAAATCTGAATTTATACTCATAAGTCTGAATATATAGTTATAAGTCTGAATATATAGAAGTAAATCTGAATATATAAATGTAAATTGTGAATATATAGATGTAAATCTGAATATATACTCATAACTCTGAATATATAGTTATAATTCAGAATATATAAAAGTAAATCTGAATATATAAATGTAAATTGTGAATATATAGATGTAAATCTGAATATATAGTTATAATTCTGAATATATAGAAGTAAATCAATATATAAATGTAAATTGTGAATATATAAAAGTAAATCTGAATATATAGTTATAAGTCTGAATATATAGAAGCAAATCTGAATATATTTTCACAATTGTTCTTGCTGTTCATCGTAGCCTATTGACCCTGTAACTAGATTATTTTAATTTAGTAGAACAGCTAGAATAAGCAAATTTATATCAGTTTAACTGAGAACTAGTGAATTAGAATCAAATAAAATCTGAAAATCAGTGTCAATTTCAAGCCCTATTAATTTTTCATACAAATGTAGAGTGATTGTTATAAACTGTACACAACTGTCTCATAGGTTGTTTATATACAGAAAAATAGTAAGAATCTATTTCCTAGATTAGAAAGGTGAATATGCTATTGTTTTAATTTCTAATCAAGATTTCCCTCATTTCCTGGTAGATTAAATCTCATTTCGCTTGTAAGGACTCTAGCTGTTGTGCATACTATTGAAACAATCAATAACTCCAGCTTACTTCCGGGTGTGCGACTAGGCTACTACATCTGTGACACTTGCTCTGATGCATCAAAGGCCATTCAGAGCACTGAGCAGCTTCTCGCTGTGAATGGCACACTGCCTGTCCAATGTGAGATGCTTGAAAGGCCTAAATCTATATATTCAGATTTACATTTATATATTCAGAATTACAACTATATATTCAAATTCACTTCTATATATTCACAATTTACATTTATATATTCAGATTTATAACTATATATTCAGATTTACTTCTATATATTCAGACTTATAACTATATATTCAGATTTACATTTATATATTCAGAATTATAACTATATATTCAGATTTACTTCTATATATTCACAATTTACATTTATATATTCAGACTTATAACTATATATTCATATTTACATGTATATATTCAGAATTATAACTATATATTCAGATTTACTTCTATATATTCAGACTTATAGCTATATATATTCATATTTACATGTATATATTCAGAATTATAACTATATATTCAGATTTACTTCTATATATTCAGATTTACATTTATATATATATTCAGATTTACTTCTATATATTCAGATTTTTATAATTATTTCTTGTTTGGCACCTCATAATATATATATATATGTATATATATGTATATATGTATGTATATATGTAAGACATGGTCTTTAACCAAATAGGATGAACAGAAACTCGCTGGAAAAGCAATGGTGTGATAAATGCTCAAAGTCACGTGATGTTGACAAGATCACAAGTAAATGTTTGCTGGAGATTTCAAGAGTGAAAGACAAAATCAGAGGCAGCAAGAAAAAAGCACTGAGGGGCTACGTAGCTCAAATAGAGGATGGGTGATGGGTGCTGAAAGTGACAACCTAGTGCGACTATGAAGTAAAGTGACCACCCGGATACCCACCAACTTGATGGTCAGGTTCCCTAAAGAAGAGTTTTGGCACAACTTGGATCCACAGATTCCACACAACCAGAGGTAGACACCGATGGGAGAAATTATGTAACCTGCATGATCAATTGGAATGACTGACTACAGGCCAAATAAGCTATAAAGAAAATTACTGATACCCAGTTATTATCAACAATGTTGAAAGCAGTTTATAGTATCTATTATATCTATTATTATTATTATTATTATTATTATCTATTTTAGTTTATCTATCTATCTATCTATCTATTTTTGTGTGATTCTTTGATGACTAGTTCAATGAATAACATTTATTTGAAATAGAATTAGAGGGAGAGTGAAGGGAAGAGGGAAATGGAGCCTCCAAATACTTCCATCTTATACTTACCTGTACACTGTAAATAAATATAGCACAAATAGTAATAGGGTGAAATACTAAACACATTTAATTTCAGAAATCATTCCAATATGCTGATTTGGTGCTCAGTTATTATCAGTTATTACTGGTGCCCAGTTGTTAATAATGGATCTTATTATTATCAATGTTAAAAACTGTTTTCGCTGCTTAGTATTTTTTTTTTTCATGATTCTTTGATGAATAGCTCAATTACTAACATTTATTTGAAACATAAATCTTTTATAACATTATAAATGTCTTTACTCTCACTTTTTATAAATTTATCTAAAATACAGCATTGCCATCACAGGACTAAATTTGACATTTTAAAATATATTAAAGTAGTAAACAGTTATTTAAAATTGGATTAATATTTAACAATACTACTGTTTTTACTGTATTTTTGATCAAATAAATGCAGCCTTGGTGAGTATAAGAAACTTATTTCAAAAACATTTAAAAATTATTCCAAATTTCAAATTATGACAGTATATGTACAGTACATATGACATTATTATTACTTATCACATTATTTAAAGGTGCACTTGGTATTTTTGTAATATTGTATTTAAATCTTAATAAATTTGGAGTGTATAAAAAGTGAAAAGCATTCCACAACTGATCACATTCTACATGTCCTGTCTTTACAATAAAACACAGATAAGTATCTCTGACCATGACCTCCAAGCTTTCATGCTGCCTCGCTCATAACACACAGAAACTGACTGTGACACATCCCCACTCTGTCTGTCTGTCTCTCTCCCTCCTCCCTCCTCCCTCCCACACACACGTGTTTATAACTGCACACGTATAAAACCCATTATGTAAGAACCTCCCTCTCTCCCCCCACATTTCCTCAGCTCCACTCACGAGGGTCAAGTGAGGACATGCACAGAGAGGGAGAGTGAAAGAAAGAGGGAAATGGGGCCTCCAAATCCTTCCATCTTCTACTTACCTCTACACCACAAAAGATCTGTAAGTAATTTTGCCTGCTTTCCAGTAAAAATATTCAAACATCCTTAAAACAAGAGCTACTCGTCAAGAAAAAAATTACATAATACTTTTATTTTTATAGGATATATGATAATATAAGCAAAATAAAATTTTGTGAGGTTTTCTTTTTCATTTTTACTGGAAAACACCACAAAAATTCTGAAGAATAGTTTTTAGCTTCTTCATTTTAACAAGCAAAGGGAACATGATGTGCCATATTTAGAGAGCGAAATGCGTTCCAGAGGTGGGCTTTCACTGGGAGATTTCAAAAGAGGATGAAAACAAAAGGCCAACTAATGCTTGGACTGTTTGGAGAGGTGAAGTTTTTCCGCACTCTCAAATAGAAATATAAACCTAATTTGAACAAAATATGAATAAAACTGCCTGACCACACAGAAAAACCTATAAAACCAGCCCGTCTCCACTTTTAGAAGCACTTCCTGACCCTCAGAGTGTTTATGAATGGCTGTATGGGAATATTCGAACAATAAGTAGCTTAAGCGCAACAGGGGGCCGAGGCAAGGGGGAACATGAGGCAGACGGACTGCGGGAGGCAGGAGGTCTTGAGACTGGGTCAAGCCTTTGTGGATGCAAAGGCTGTTTACGCGAGGAAGGGCAGACTGCGGACTGTGTCAGGTTACGTCATGCCTGCATGCGCTGGGTTATGCCTCTTATATAATACGAAGAGAAAGAGAGAACAGGGACTTTGTATGGAGTGTTCTCTTTCTGATGCTCATTCTTAAATATGCTTAGTGCGTCTGTTGTTGCAGTGCTGATTTATTTTTTAAGTAAACCAGATGATACTAGGCCGCATGCATGATCAAGAAGCACTGAAATAGGAAGCATCCACATGCTTCGCTTCCTAGACGCTTGACCATGGTACTTCTGAAATTATCTGTTTGGATCAACCGGTGTTTGAACTCAAAAACAGGTTTCAGCGAAGGCACACAGGAAGGTCTTATGTTGCTCACTGTAATAGTCTGCTCTAAAATTGGATGTGAGGACATACCAGCCTCATAAACCCCTTAAGCTGAGAAAACCCTTTCGTAATAATTGTACGGGTATTAGCGCTAAGGGTTTTCTTAGCTTAAGCAGTTTGTTGCAACTGGCTACTGATCTTAAGAAGAGTCTGAAATCAGGACTTGGAAGGCAAAGCCTGTTTGCACTTCCCAGAATATTAGTTTGATGTTAGTGCCATCTAGTGGTTGCATTAAGGATCTTCTGTGCTGAGAATACATACATCTCAACAAACAATTTGCATTTAATTAGTCTTTTTTGACTTGTTTTCCATTAAATAGCTGACATTCTTTAAATCAAGATAAATTAAAATGGTCATTTAGCAGACACTTTTATCCAAAGCAACTTACAAATGAGGAACATGACAAACTTGAAAACAAGTCTAAAAGGGATTTTTTTTTTCCCCGAACCGGTTTCTTAAGATATTCTGAGAAATGTCTCAGAGGGTTTGTCCATACAGTGAAACTCAGTGAATTAACTGTTTAATTCCCAAACATTTTTCAAAATATCTTCTGTTTTGTTTTTGGCAGAAGAAAGAACATCATGAAGGTGAACCAATGATGACAAGATTTTCATTTTTTGGGGAAATCTCTTTGATATCTTTGTCTCGTTTCAAGGATTTTTTTTAGATTACACCCAAAAACAATATATATATATATATATATATATATATATATATATATACAGTATATGTGTGACCCTGGACCACAAAACCAGTCTTACGTTGCACGGGTATATTTGTCGCAATAGCCAAAAATACATTGTATGGGTCAAAATTATCGTTTTTTCTTTTATGCCAAAAATCATTAGGATCTTAAGTAAAGATCATGTTCCATGAAGATATTTTGTGAATTTCCTACCGTAAATATATCAAAACGTAATTTTTGATTAGTAATATGCATTGCTAAGAACTTCATTTAAACAAATTTAAAGGCGATTTTCTCAGTATTTTGACTTTTTTGCACCCTCATATTCCAGATTTTCAAATAGTTGTATCTTGACAAATATTGTCCTATCCTAAAAACCATACATCAATGGAAAGCTTATTTATTCAGCTTTCAGATTATGTATAAATCTCAATTTCAAAAAAATGGACACTTATGACTGGTTTTGTGATCCAGGGTCTCTCTCTCTCTCTCTCTCTCTCTCTCTCTCTCACACACACACACACACACACACACACACATATATTTGTTGGTATGGGAAAAAATATACAATGAAGTTTGTTTCAGTTAAATTTACTTATTCAGCAAATAATGTAAGCTATAAAAAAGTCTGTTTCATTTGCTCAAATTCACAAAATGAATTTATCTTGCTAATTTCTACTATCCTGAACTCTTTTATGATGTTTTGAATGAAAAATACAAATATTCTGATGTTTAAGCCACAGTTTGGATGGCCGTGTCATTTTATAGGCAAAATAAAGCAGATTTGTCAATATACAAGATACGTGTCCCCAAAGACTGACTGTGGTGAAATCAAAGGGAAACAAACATGAAAAGCAATGCAAAAGCACCAGTCAAGAGGTAGAAACACAATTTACAAAATCTAAACCAGTTGTGACTAACACACTGTGTATTCACTGTGTCAAAAAATATTATTCATATTTAATATAACAATGCCATATTTAAAACTCTTACTCAGTGTGCCATGCCCGTCTCTTAATTGGCATGCTATCACATACATGCTCTCGGTCTCCATCTTCACTCTGGGGTCTCGCTGGCAAGGCCACAGTGCTGTGAGATCCAGGTAACCTTTGAGCAGTGTCAGCAGATTGGCAGGTGACTGAATTCCAGGCTCTGCGTCTTGGGACACCCCATTTTCTCAGGTTTGGGCTGTTCATCCTTCCATCCAATGCAGAAAATATTCTCTTACCTAACTGAGCAGCAGGCCCCATCAGAGAGGACTCTGAGCGTGCAGCACGGCGATGTGGAAGAGCATTAATGACACCTTGGAGAGAAGCTGGAGTGGGGTTACATTCCAAAACAGAGGTAGATGGGTGTCGAGGGAGCGGTGGTGGCTTTGGTGTTGAATCACGTCCCTCCAAGGTCACCTGCTGAGGCTGAGACTTTCTTTTCTGGTAAAATCTGCTCTGGATCTGCTGAAGTAGGAGCTCACAGTTATAGACTTCTTCGGTCAGCTTGTTGACACGTTCAAAACCAGCCAGGAGGCTGTCAACACAGGGCACCAGGCGGTCCACATAATGGTGGAAGTCAAAACTGCCTGAAATGACAGATGAATCGGAGGCCAAAGAAGAGGCAGATGATACCTGGCGAGAACCGATGGGACTGAACAAGACAGAGCAGTTGGAGGCTTCAGAGCCCTGGGAGGATCTGGAGGGTGGAGGAACCATTCCCTCAAACTTGACTCTGTGCCTAAACTACAAAGGAAATAAAAAGGAATAAGTTTGTTTATATTTATGTTTGCTACATGCACTACCATACATGTCTCATTCAAAAGTTAGATTTTTTTTTATAAGTAATTATTATTTATAAAATTGATTGATTTATATTTTAGAATTAATTTTAATTATTTAAATTTTATTTATTTATTGTATTTAGAAAATAAATAAATGAATAATTGTTTTTTTTTCATTATCTCTAGTCAAGTCACTTCGGATTAAAGTGTTGACTAAATAAATACATGTAAAAATAAATGTCAATGAACCCAACTGTCCCTTGTAAAACATGCTTATTGCATTTTATAGTTGAAAAAATGGGAAACTGGGGGTGGTTATCTATAATAGTCAGACATAGTATTTGTACCTCTTTGGTCTTGCTAAGCCCCATCCATAGCTTTAGCCGTTTAATGAGAAACTGTACCATCTCATAGTCCTGCGGCTCCATGGATGGTCTGTAAATGTCTGCCTGTACCATTTGGTAGGTTCGAATCAATACAGCAGCACACAGACGCCCCAGTACCCAAAATCCAATGCCCACGGCAGACAGGCAGTAGAGAGTTCCCACCACTGGATGATGCTCACAAAGTCGACGCAACCCCATGTGCCCCCTTAGCAAACACAGCAGAGAGGAACTCGCCTGCCCTAAGGTCCTAAATCCCTCCACTGAACCCGAAAAGAGCTGAAAGAGAATGATGTGGACCTGGTTTGAAGTGCAAAAATGATTTAGAGCAAAAATAGAATGGAAACTCAAAAAGCTTTGTACCATGATGCCTATGTGAGAGAACAGAAGCAACAGGAGGAGCAGCAGGAACACTACGCCACAGATCTGAGGGAATATCTGTCGAATAACCCGACCAATCACCAACCATCTCCTAACAAACCGCAGGATTCCCACCATCTGTAAAAACACACCCTGAGCTACATTAAAATTCTGTCATGACTCACCCTCGTGTCATTTCAAACCCGTGAGAACTTCGTTCATCACAAATTAAGATATTTTTGATGAAATCCGAGAGCTCTCTGACCCTTTTTGTGCGCAAAGAAAACAAAAATAACAACTTTATTCAACAATTCGTCTCCTCTGCACCACCCTGGCACTATTTTGGAAAGTATTACGACACATACACGCATTTTGAATTGGACGCAAACAATGTAAGTTTACGTTCCGATCAAAGCCTGCGCATGCGTGTTCCGTGTCAGCAGCACCATGTGCTTACGTTGTTTAAATTCAGATCAAAGCAAGCTCATGCCTTAGGATACTCTCCAAAATGGTGCCCTAGGGTGATGCAGAGGAGACGAATTGTTGAATAAAGTTATTTTTGTTTTATTTGCGCACAAAAAGTATTCTCATAGCTTCTTAAAATTATGGTTGAACCACTGATGTCACATGGACTGTTTTACTGATGTCCTTACTACGTTTCTGTGCCTTGATCATGGTAGAGCCCTTGCTGTCTATGGGAGGGCCAGAGAGCTCTCGGATTTCATCAAAAATATCTTAATTTATGTTCCGAAGATCAACGAAGGTCTTACGGGTTTGGAACAACATGAGGGTGAGTAATTAACAGAATTTTCATTTTTGGGTTAACTATCCCTTTAACGCAATATAGTTCATTACAGGACTTGCAAGCCATTTAAGTAACAAAGTATAAAAATTCTGCAATTATTTCGACTCAAAAATCATAGATGACTTTTTAGATAATTTCTTAGATCACAGGTGTGCTAAAATAAAAATCCTTTGCTTTAGAACCAATACCTTTAGAACCAAGAGGGTTAATAAAATAGCTGAGAGCTGATTGGATTTTCTGGCCAGTCTGGCAGCACTATGGAAATCAGCAAAGGAGGATGGCTGAGAGCGATGTCTGGAGATGTAGGCTGTAGTCATGTAGAGGAAATACAGACGAAGAACAGCTGCTGCTAGCGTCAAAAGAGCTAACAACTGCTGAAACCACCACCAGGCTTGCCTCAGGTATTGTCTTGGCTTCCTCATCAAGGCCCATACTTCAACACTCACAAAACACAGGCCAAACAGCAGTAGCAGAACCTAGTGAGAAGACAGCAGTTAATCTATTTAAACTGTTCAAAATTAATTTCTATTGTAATTTAGTCTTGTAGGAGAGCTAGTACCATCAATGTGACATGTAAATCTGGACCAAATAATGGAGAGATGTGAAAAGGCTGGATGGAGATGAAAGAAAGGACTCTGCCTGTGTGTGTTTGATCCAGGACAATAGAAACAGGTGCCAAGATGCCCGTCTGTTTATGATAGTGAGTGAACTCAATCAATACTGCCTGTGTCCTGTCATAGAAAACATAAGAATCATTGAGTTGATGAGCATGCTGTGTCTCTGGTACTAATAACTTCCATACTTACAGTATGTGTGCAGAAAGTACAAGCCTGGGCATGTAGAGAACAAGGTATTTTATTCTATGGTGATATTTTGTTCATAATGGTGTGACGTCATACCCTGTTGTCGTCCACTTTGCTGTTTGTAGGTCTGACAGGATCTGATGTGTGGATTCACTGCTGTTCCCAAGCAGTACTTCCTCTGTCTGACTGCATGCACATGATGCACCCTTAGTCCTCGGCCTTGAGAAAGGACATTGCGACCATTTTTCCAAAAGACAAGTGCACTACTGAAAATATTGTTATATTCTCAGCTGTTCAGGCTGCATAGCAACTTATTCACACACTGACAGGCTCTCTCTCTTTGTGTCCTGTTATCTCTCACCACGTTGAAAGTGTTGCAGTGTTCTTGCTGTGTGTTGAGGAGCTCTGCTGTCCAGGCTTGGGATGTGATGAAACATGAGCAGTCAGCATCAAAGGAAGTTGACCAGACTGGAACCTATCTCTGATGTTTTGACTGCAGTCTTTGAGAAATTTTTTTTTTTTTTTACAAAGGTTGGGATTTTATGTTGTAACATATTTTAACAAAATATTTTTTTTAACCTAAAGAAGTAAGTCCTTACAGTCTTGAAAATGAACTTTCTGTAGTTTTGCGGTACCAGTTAAAGAAAGAGAGGGGTTTCATACAGGTGTGATATTAATCTCTCATCTACCCACTGTTCAGCATTCATCCATCTATGATTAAAAAAAAAATGTTAAAATAAAATTACTTATACTGATTCATGACAAGTTGGGAATCATATTTTTAGGTTTATCCATTTTCCTGAAAAGTAAATAAATAAATAATGAACTAAACTGAAATGTGACCCTGGACCACAAAACCAGTCTTAAGTTGCTGGGGTATATTTGTAGCAATAGCCAAAAATGCATAGTATGGGTCAAAATTATCGATTTTTCTTTTATGCCAAAAATCATTCGGATATTAAGTAAAGATCATGTTCCATGAAAATATTTTGTCAATTTCTTACTGAAAATATATCAAAACTTCCTTTTTGATTAGTAATATGCATTGCCAAGAACTTCATTTTGGACAACTTTAAAGGCGATTTTCTCAATATTTAGATTTTTTTGCACCCTCAGATTCCAGATTTTCAAATAGCCAAATATTGTCCGATCCTAACAAACCATACATCAATGGAATTCTTATTTATTCAGCTTTCAGATGATGTATAAATCTCAATTTCGAAAAATTGACACTTAAGACTGGTTTTGTGGTCCAGGGTCACAAATGTGTTTTAATGTCACTGTTGATGAGGATTGTATGATCTTTGAATAATATCGGCCTTTAAATGCAAGATATTTAAAGTGTACCTAAAGTATACTTGCAACAGTTCTACTTTAGCACAATCAAATATACCTCAGTATATCTTTAGTTGGACTTCATCACTACTTCCACACAATTAAAGTGCATTAAGTACAAAATTAGTTGTTCTAATTTTCCAGACTTTAAGTATACCATAAATGTACAACTGCAGGTTATTTTTATTAAGCACATAAATATGTAAATGTATTTGTAGTATACTTAGCATTAATAAATGTATTTCAAGTACATTTTAGTTTTTTTTACTAGGTAAAAAATAAGGTATATATATATATCATGTTTTTCCTGTCCTTATGCCCTTGTCTTGTAATATAGACAGTTACATGCTCTGTTCTGTTTCGTGCGCTATTTGTTTCCCTTTATTTAAATTATCTCGGACTTTTGCTTTTTTTTCTAATAAATTCTGTATCTCTAACCAATGCATCTCTGTTTCTAATCAATTTTCTATCCATATATAAGGTCTCTCAGATCCCAAAATTCAGCAGCATTACTATACTGAAGTCACATTTCTGAATTGCATTTTGCGCTACAATGGAGGGTTAAAGTTTTGTTTAGGTCAGAGGAACATATTAAAAGAAAAAATATTAAGGAACATATTAAAAGAGGTTGACTTCAAATTCCTATTATAATTTTTATACAGATCACTGGGCAGTTTCAGCAGAACATGCATAATATATAGAGTCTGCCTTACCCTGATAATGCAGTGAGACTGGGCTGGCCTGGTGAAGCTGTGATCAGCATGCGTTTAATAGCTGAGTGAAGCTGTCTGCTGTTAGCCTCATGCACATGTTTCTGGTACTTCACCATTAGAACCACCAAGAGCATATAGACTAAGCAGCTCTGATTATCAGCATAAAATATAAAACAAAAGACCATTAAAATGAATATTAATATGCATTAGAGTCAGAATGCAGCTGTTATAAGTCTCTGAGGACTAAATGAGTGCTGAGATGAGTAGATGAGTGGATTCATCTGTGGGTGTGTGTGAGCTCACCCTCATTAAGACTCTAAGTGTTCTCAGCTTCCGCGCTTCCTCTTTAGCCTGCAGCAGGCCGTATCCACAGAGAGGATGCACCTTATCCCCCAGATCCTCTTCTGTTCTTCTGACTTCTGTCTCCTGAGCCAAACGGTCCTCCACCTCTGGGTCTACCGGTCTCACCACAGCAGCGAGATATAGTGCCTGAATACAGATCTAGAGCAAAATACGAGAACACAGAAATGCACATCTTTCAGTTTCTTGTTATCTAAAGGACAGTGCAAAATAGGTTTATCGCTTACCGCAAATGGTTCCAACAGTAAGGCAGAAGTGAGGAAGGCTGACAGGGTGGATACCAGCCACATGAGAACCACAGAGCTGGAAAACCTGCTTCCATATAGTCCCACCAGAGCCAGGCTTGTTCCCAACAAAACAGCCACCAGCAAGTGAACCACACGCAGAACCCATGATGGAAGAAACAAGCCAGGTACACCACGAACAACACCTGAACAACAGTCCATACAGTAGTAGTAGTTATTATTTATTTTTATTGCCATGTTAGCATCTAAGCCTACAGTATCTTCACGGCAAAAACTGAGTTAGAATAATACAAGAGTCAGATGAACACAAGGAAAATATGGGAATGAAGTGAAAAAAGGGTGAAAATGTGATCAAGAAATGGCCACATATTCACTCATGCACAACTCGTCAGAGCATGTGCCTTAGCACCTTTCAATATCTCAATTGAAAATATCAGTTCTCTCCCTGTGGATGGTGTGGGCTCACCAATGCGCATGTTGGAGATGGTGCTTATAGAGTCGGGTGGGAGACTAGGAAGAAATGTGCTGGCATCACTGAGCACTGAGTGTGAGGAGGAGGACTTGTAAAAGCCAGGTTCAGATGTAGGCGTATCCACGCTCAGATCAGACCACTCACTGCACAAGCTGTCCTGGCTGAAAGAGAAAAGTATGTGACCACGTGTCCTGGTAAACTGTGCGTGGGTCAGAGTGACACATTCAATCCAGAACTCACATGTCAGACAGGAAGGTGTCATTGGGCGTGAAATGGCCACTGTCAGATGCTTCTGGCTCCTAGGAAAGCGTGTTTGCGGGATCCAGGTCTGCAGATATAGACCTAAGATCTTCCTCTGAAAAAGAGCAAGTGGTTACATATAGTATAAGACACAGTTCTGTAATCATTTACTCACCCTCATGTTGTTCCAAAGCTGTATGATTTTTTGTCACACTTTATTTTAAGGTCCAGTTTTCTTAACAAACCATTAACTACAACTTTTGCCTCAATAAACTCCTAATTTGTTGTTTATTAATAGTTAGTAATGTAGTTGTTAAGTTTAGGTATCGGGCAGGGATGTAGAATATGGTCATGCAGAATATGTGTACTAATAAACAGCCAATATGTTAATAATAGGCATGCTAATAAGCAACTAGTTGATAGTGAGAATTGGTCCCTATACTAAAGTGTTGCCGTTTTTTTCCCCTGAAAATGTGAAATATATTGAACAAGCTGTATGGATGACTTTTACGGTGCACTTTTGTTCTTTTGGATTTTGGCAGGCTCAGTTCTTTTTCACTTTTATTATATGGAAAAAAGCACAGAATTTTTTATTTTGAATTCCAGAGAGTGATTTCTTCAAACCTGAAGACTTGATTGGGTGACTGAGGAAAACATCCATCTCCACAGTATGAGACAAAGGAGAGGGAGGCAGTGATACCTCCAATATCCCCTACAACACAATCCACCAGCACTGGACAGTGAGTGAGGAATTTTAACTAATGAACTCTACTGTCTGGGGTCATTCAGGCATTTTTTTTTTTGTTTTTTTGTTAATTAATTCTTTTGTTAAGCAAGGATGCATTGAATTGATCAAAAGTGACAGTAAAGATATTTATGTCACAAAAGATTTCTATTTCAAATAGAAATTCAAATAAATACTGTTCAAATAAATACTGACTGGTTTTTGCCCCCCCCCCCCGGACCCCCCAATACAGTAAAACTGCACATTTTATTGTGGCCAGCCTAAGGCACACCTGTGCAATAATCATGCTGTCTAATCAGCATCTTGATAGGCCACACCTGTGAGGTGGATGGATTATCTCGGCAAAGGAGAAGTGCTCACTAACACAGATTTAGACAGATTTGTGAACAATATTTGAGCGAAAATTGGCCTTTTGTGTACATAGAAAAAGTCTTAGATCTTTGAGTTCAGCTCATGAAAAATGGGGGCATAAACAAAAGTGTTTCGTTTATAATTTTGTTCAGTGTATGTAGACTGACATACATACCTTGCTCTTGGTGTTTTGGAAGAGAAATCTGAGAATGGTTTGGAAAGGGAACATCAAAGCTGCAACTGTTATTCCAACCAATATGTTCTCTGCATTCATCACCATCTGGGTAGAGACCGGACCGCTGCAGTCGGAACAGTAACAAATGTGAAGAATAACCCATTTGTTTTGAGAGGAATGAGAGGAGATTCATTAATTTGTTTAGTGATGAATATTATTCTCTTGTGCCATTAATCAATAACAAAGAATTCTGTAGCTTGGAGAAAAACAGAAACTGCTTTGTTTTACAAGATGTAATTACCTGCACCTACAGTGTAAGCTATACAAGCTCAATCTGTTATCCATGCCCTTTGAAGGTCAAGTCTATTACCTGCTGCCCTTTCTGCCCACTGCTCCATACCAAACTGCCCCAGCTGCCAGATAGAGATGTAATAAGAGGGCGCAGCAGGTGACCCTCTGGGCTCGGCTAAAGCGGCTGTGGGCCGGACGTTCCCATAATGAAATCCACAGATGGTGCTCTCGAAGGCCAAATAGTAACTGGGAATGTAGGATCCTCTTAAACTGCTTCAGCTCCTGAGGACCTTTGAGGATCACAAGGTTATGAAAAGCACATATGTTTTACGCTGTACTGCATGTGTATACTTACAAGATGCTAAAATAACTTTCTCCACCCTTCCAGAGTTCTTCTCATTCTCCACAGATAGCCAGTCTTCCACCAAAAAGAAGAACATGTTGCCTGTTTGTATGTCCCAGACTATCATGTGTTTTAGGTACCAGGATGGGTTTAGGCCTGGAAAACCCAGCAGTTGTTTGTGAAGATTTGTTATTTTAGAAAGAAAGAAGGAAGCTATTCACAGCCACTGACCTGTGTTGTCATGCCAGATGCGTATTTTCCAGATCTCTCCGAGATTGGCATCTGTTTCAACTTGGAAGTCATCCAGGCTATTCCTGTGGAAAGCTCCTTCTCTTTGAAGGTGACGTGAGCCACTTTTATTTAGGCCATACAGGCTAATGCCAACATGTGCAGTGGTACCTGGTGAATTCAGATGTTTTATAACTTGAAAAGATCTTGTTTGTTGAGTTTTATGAGGTTGATGAATATTTTTAGCATGTAAATTAAAGGTTATATTTACCAGATCCTCTTCTCCAGCCTGTTTTGACAAGAACTCGGTACTGGTAGCGACCTTTCTGACCACACAGAGGAACCCAACTCAGATGTAGACTTTCCAGGTGATCCAGTTTGTGAGTGATAAGACCAACCAACAGATGAATTAACAGCAAGATTCCACAAACTATTCCCACCACCACATTTCTCACTGGCTCCTCTGACTGGTGACACAAATCATTTTTATCACTAATGTGTTATATTTCATTAAGATGTTAAGAATGTCTGAGTCTTATCAACTTTGATCAATTTCATGTATTCTGAATTAAAGTATTCATTTCTTTTGAACAGTAGTGAAATTACCCTTTAATAGTGAAATTACACTACCAGTCAAAAGTTTTTGAACAGTAAGATTTTTAATGTTTTTAAAGAAGTCTCTTCTGCTCACCAAGCCTGCCTTTCTTTGATCCAAAGTACAACAAAAACAGTAAAATTATGAAATATTTTTACTATTTAAAATAACTGTTTTCTATTCAAATATATTTAAAAATGTAATTTATTCCTGTGATCAAAGCTACATTTTCAGCATCATTACTCCAGTCTTCAGTGTCACATGATCCTTCAGAAATCATTCTAATACACTGATTTGCTGTTCAAGAAACAATTTTTAATATGAATATTATCAATATTTAAAACAGTTGAGTACATTTTTTCTGGATTCTTTGATGAATAGAAAGATTCAAAGATGAGCATTTATTATCTGAAATAAAAAGCTTTTGCAATGTTATACACTATACCATTCAAATGCTTGGAGTCAGTATTGGTTTTGGGGGGGGGGGGGGGAATGCAAGGATGCTTTGATAAAGACATTTATAATGTTACAAAAATTTCTATTTCAGATAAATGCTGTTCTTCTGAACTTTCTATTCATCAAAGAAACCTGAAAAAAATTATACTCAGCTGTTTTTAACATAATAATAATAATAATAATAATAATCTCAGTCTGAGCTGAGAGAGAGAGAGCGAGCTCTTCAGAATGAGTGTGTTCAGACAGTGGATGAACTGGTTGGTCAATAACAGAGATCCATACTAGTCCACAGGCTTCCTCACTGGCTCCTGCTCGAAAATAAAAAATACGGACTTTCTATGATCTATATTGCTAAAACATTATGTAATTTTCTCTAAATACCTCTATTACTCACACTGAGACCCAGTGACCATCACAATCTTTTCATGAAATAAATGAAATCAAAAATAATTCAGTATAATATGCACTAATGTTCAAAAGATTTTTTAAAATCTCTCGTGCTCACAAAGCCTGCATTTGTTTGATCCAAATAAGAGTAGAACAGTGAGATATTCTTGTGCAGTATTATTACAGTGCAATATTATTACATTTATAATACCCATTTCCATTTTAATATATTTCAAAAGGGGATTTATTCGTGTGATGGCAAAGATGAATTTCCAGCAGCCATTACTCAAGTCTTCAGTGTCACATAATCCTTCAGAAATCATTCTAATATGCTGATTTAGTCCTCAACATTTCTTATCTTATTATTATAATTTTGAAAACATAATATACTGTATTAATATTTTTGTGGAAACCATGATACATTTTTGAACATGATACATGAACAGGATTTTTTGATTAGTAAAGATAGAAAGTTCAAAATATCTTTATCTTTTGTAATATTAGAACTGCCTTAATTGCTACTTTTGAAGATTTTAATGCATCCTTGTTAAACAGAAGTATTGTTTTTTTAAATTATACTTTTAATATAATATAATATAATATAATGAACTTTGCATTAAATGTTTACATATATTATATTATATTATATTATATTATATTATATCGAAACTGAATAAGATGCATTGGCTGGTGTACATTACCTGGAATGAGACTGAAGTTTAAGGCAACATAGAGGCCAGTCTGAGGATCTGTGTCCATTACTTTGACTGTGAAATTTACACTTCCCTTGGGTGGCAGAGTAAAATTTTTCCATAGTAACCTCTCATTTTCCATCTCTTCTTCTTTTTTGTGTAAAGTAAATTGGATCGCAGTGTCTAGTGTCAGGTTGGCAATCGAAATGGGCTGCCCCTGTGGTGTAGCAAACTCCATGGCTGTGAGTGTGGTTGATATGGGAGGCTTTGCAGCTGAAATGAATGGGTTTTCTTCACCCTCCATTTGCAGAAGGATCTGCAGGACCTCTTGTTTTTTCTCCTTCAGTCGAGAGCTCAGTGCTGACGGGATGTGAAACTGGCAGTGGCTAAGGGGATCTGTGCACAGGAGGTCTTTAGTAGGGTCACCCCGTACGCCCACCGCAGTGATCTTCGGAGCAGTGAGGGAAAGAGCTTCTTCCCCACTCATCCGCGACAGCATTAATGATCGCATGAGCTTGAAAATCTGGCCCAGTGCTGATACAGCTGTCTCTGATGTATCCACATGCTTGAGGCCTGAATTGTTCCTCTGCCTCTGATCAGCAGTCAGTGTGCTGCCTGTAGTGAAAATGGAAAGATGGTTAAGCCACGGTTCATTTACAACTTCAGAGTGAACCTCTATTATCACGCTGAATATGAATTCTGCTGAACATAGTTACTTAAAACAGCCAGAATGTTCCTGCCGGTGTCTGTGGGGTTGATGTCACCCTGTCCTGTTTGCACTCTTATCACTTTGATCATCTTCTCTGTGACCTTCAGCACCTTTGCATGGCAGCCGTTGCACTGCACTTCAGAGGGAACCACCTGCAGACAGGAAAGTACATTTTACAGTACATCATTTGCATTTGTGACATCGCATGTGATGATAATTTGTTCCTGGGTAGCACTCCTCATTATGCATAGCAGGCAATCTGTATTCAGTGACAGGCCTCTGCTTCTCTAATCACATTGTGCTGGATCTCTAAAATGCTGACATGCTTTGTGTCAAGTTATGATTAAAGCTATACTTTCCATAAGCTTTAATAGTAGAAAGCCTTACAGTAGACTGGGCCAAAGCTGAGCTGATCAGAGCCACATCCTGAAAGGAGGAAACCGGCAGAGACGCCAGAGCCTGAATGACATTTCTACGTGTCTGAATCTTGTCTTTCATCTCTTGAGCATTTATGAATGCTAGCTGTGAAAGTGGTTGATTTTGATTTAGAAACAAATTTTCTAACAAAATAGGTGGAGAATCACAGAAACTCAAGGTGCACTAAGTAATTTTATGGCAGTTGCATTGGACTGACACCTAGTGGTGTGGATGCAACTACACAAAAGGGACAGTTCACCAAAATTCAGTCATCATTTACTCACCTTACTTCACCTTTCTTTCCTTTGTCGAACACAAAAGAAGATATTTTGAGGAATGTTGGGAACCAAACTACACTGACTCCAGTGACTTCCACTGTATAGAGGGGAAAAAACTGAGACATTTCTCAAAATATCTTCTTTTGTGTTTCACAGAAAAAAAAGTCATTCAGTTTTGGATGAGGGTGAGTAAATGATGACAGATTTCACAGTTTTTGGTTGAATGCCTTTAAGAACTTGGCCCTGTTTTCCAACTCGTTCATTAATTGGAATTTGAATTAAATTAGCTACACTCCACAGAAAATTGAGCTGGAACTGAGGTGCAATCTACTTGTAATTACATTTCAGAGAAGTTCAACAGATAATGGCATTCTGGGAAAATAAAGTGTTCTTCCAGCATTATTTTCCATATACCCTACACATGACATGCAAAAAAATTAAATTGTGCGCACGATTTACTAATTCGTTCCCTCGTTTTAAGTAAATCGTGTGCTCGATATAATAATTTGTTCCCTCGTTTTAAGTAAATGGTGCAGACGAAATAATAATTTGTTCCACTTCCTGTCCAAATTCTCATAAACCTGTTGCTGTTATGTTATATTAGTGACAGAGACACTTTAATGGGTTTTATTTTGAGTTGGGAATGATTTATACACACATTCTCAAAAGCCTTGCAGCATTGTACGGAATCATTTTAAGTAAGAGACATCTACATCGGTTTGTGAGAATGCGGACAGGAAGTAGAACAAATTATTTTGTGCACACCATTTACTTAATATGAGGGAATGAATTATTATATTGTGCGCACGATTTACTTTTTTCTGCATGTCATGTGCAAGGCTCCATAATACACATATCTATATACATGAATAAAAACACATGTCGACAGAAGTGACAAACATATTTCAAACCGATGTATACGTTTATCTGTCTGTAAAATGTTCAAACTTTTTTAAAACTGTCTTTATCTTAATTAAAAAATTATACTTACCATGATTATATGAATTTATTTTAATTTTAGTTTATTTTAATTCTACTTCCTAAATGCAAATTTGACATCTGGTTTGCTATCACAAATAAAAATCACAACTGAATTGGAATCTAAAAAGCATTCTCATTGAAGTTACAAATGAGTTATAACATTTCATGCGAGTATGTATGATTTTATCCATCCAGTATAATAGTCTTTTTAATTAGAAAGAAACTGAGTACAACTCTAATAAACATCCAGACTGGTTTTTCAGGGCTATCTCAGTTACCTGATTAAGCTGGCTGCTCAGGGCAATGGAATATTGAATAATCCCTTGAGAGTTGCCTTGTTGGTGCAAGGCCCATAACTTTGAATGGCTCTTATTCCTCAACCACTTCATTGTCCATTGGTCACTCAGCAGCACTTTCAGGTTCCTGCAGAATATATCAATTTTAATTTTAGAGCTGTGATGTTTAGTCAAATTTAATCTGACTATATAATTGGCAAGCAGCTGAATGACTAACTTTCTCACTGCGATGACTGATTCCCCATACTGTCCTCTACCAGCACCAGCACGTGAATAACAGATACATTTTCCACTGTGCTCAGACTACCCAGTGGCACCAGGGAGCTGAACGTGCTCTGAGTGCCTCTGTAAAGGGTAATCAAGGGACATAATGGTCCAAAATCTTCACACTGTGCCACCTGCAGTGAAAATATCAGCTGAGCTGAGTCACCGTCATCATCCATCCACCCTGCCATTGAGAAAAAATAGCAAAGAATGCATCAATCCACAGAGCCATTACTTGGGTGAGAAATAAGAGGAGAAGAGAAATGACACTACCTGAGCATCTGTAAGAGACCATGGTTTCCAGGAAATGAAGCGAGTTGTCGGGTGACAGAGTGCAAATACCCCTGTAGGGAGGATGGTTGGGGACTAAGGTGATGCTTGCCGACCCCCAAAGCCCAGAGGCTGGTTCAGACACGTTGAGAGTAAAGGTGTATTCTTGGCTCTCCATTAGCACCTCTGGTTTAATGACTATTTCTCTCTAGAGACTTCCTGTCGAGGTAGTAACCTTGCTCAGTGTTAGAGGTTCACCTTTCTGATTCTCTGCAGTCCACCTGTACTGTAGTTAAGGTGTGTGTGAGAGATATAATGACTTATGAAGATGTATGAAGTTATTTTAAGGTATATTGTTAATTGAATACCTGTACAGTGTCTTGACATGAAGAAAAATGACCAGCCAATGTAATGTAATGGCTGTGACTCACATGGAAAGACAGTAGGGAATTACAAGAGACACACTTTACAGTCACAGGTAGCAATGTGGCATTGTACACTGTAACCTGCAAGAATAAAAATATAGTTAAAGATATTGGAGGAACATATTTTTTTCCTCTCAGTTGATGTATTTTCTTTTGAAACAGGAAAGTGGTTGCACTGAAGGGTTTCTCCCTTTTTTTTAATTACCAAAAAGCTCCACCCCTGACTAGCTTCAATTCATAATTAACAAAAAATGAAAATACTTTAATCATTTTCTCACCCTCATGTCATATTCCAAACCCACAAAACTTCCCTTCCTCTTCGAATCACACACACAAAAAAGAGATTTTAACAGTCCATATTCCATTTTGATGTGCTCATTGTGTGTGATCAATGCTTATACATGAATCAAAGCCAAATTTAAATCGGTTTAGCACCTAAAGCAATCATGTCTCTCAGAAGTTATGGATTAAACCATTCAATTCATATTGATTATTTTTTTTTTCTTTATTTACTTTTTGATTGAGTAGACATTTAATGGATGGACAAAAATGATGAGAGAGTATAAAAAATATCTCTTTTTGATGTGTTCCAAGAATGAACTAAAGTCTTATACATTTTGAACGACAAGAGACTAATGATTTTCATTTTTGGATGAAATATCCCTTTAACAGAATGTCCCATAAGAATGAAAATTTCTGTGAACATAATTTTAAGTAAAATGTTCTCTGAACAGTATTTCTATATGGGCTGGAATGAACTGTAACATTACAACGCATTTTTTTTCTCTGTATTTTTCTCTCTTCTATTGTTAGAAATTGTGGAGAGTGCAAATCTGAATGGAGACAAAAAGATATTTTTCAAGAATGTTTCAATTGCTTTTGTTCATATTTTGAAAGTCAGTGGGGTCCAAAACATCATTAAACCCCGCTAAATTTAATTTAATGACAAAAAAGAGAGAGAATTTAAAAAATATCATTCTTATGTTCCATAGAAGAAAGAAAGTCATACAGGTTTAACACGAAATGAGTGTGAGAAATTTATGACAGAATGTTAATGACAAATACGTTCATGTTGCAGAGAGCAAGGTGAAGTAAAATAAGTCAACACTCACTGACTGTGATATAGACACAGGTTGTCGTCCACTTTTGTAAATGATGAGAGTAAAGTGGTACATTCTGTCTGGCAGCAGTGCAATTCTGGGAAGAAGCAGTATACTGCCATTTCCAAGAATTTGGTGATGAAGGGTGGAAACAGCTGAAGACGATGCTGTTGTGTTCTGGAAGCACACAATACACCGTCATTTGAATGTTTATGTAAAGTGAATCAAGTATTTATGCATTTGTGATGTACCGTACCTCTATAGTGTAACCCCACTGGAACTGAAACAACTTGTTATCATTCTCCTCTGAATCTGGATCAAAGGACTCAGTAGCGTCCAAAATCAGATCACATTGACTTGACCAGAACCTGTGAGATCCACCTTTAATCACAGGCACCAACTCACTGTGGACAACGGTAAGCTGTATTGTCCTGTTCTGCTCAAGAGAAGTTCCTGGAAATCTGGCAGTAAATGTCAGACAGTAGTTTCCCACTTTCAGAGCATGCTTCGGCAGAGAAAGAAACGGCGTTGTGACATCCACTGAATCATTTAAGGACACCTTGTCCATTCCTGAGCAACCCTGGCCTCTGAAGATCTCCCAGAAATAATATGCTTTGTGTGTAACGCAACCGTTGAAATCCACTCTTGCTTCAAAGAAACTTGGTCTAGATTTTAATATTTCATATTGTTCTTTTACAATGTAGATGTGTGGCGGGGTACACTCCAGCTTTTGTACTTCAACTGTCATTTTAGTAGAGACCTCACTTATGTTGTTGAAAGCTGTTAATTTCACGATAAACTCACCAGTAACATTATATTTGTGGACTTGACTATTGGATTCTGTAACCAGGACTCTTTCACTGCCAGCGCCAAAATCCCAAAGGAATTTAAGGTTGCTGCCTCCATCTGTGATAGCTACAAAAGTGATCGGATAATCAATAGAAGCTCCATCATGGGAGGTAAAAAGCTTCACTTTTTTCACATGCTTCTGTATTGTTGCTGTACTGGCCAGGGTCTGTAAACAGAAGCCATTATCAGCTTCCACTGTAACAGACAGGGATCCATTAGTGAAAGGTGTGAAGTGAACATTTTGCCCGATTTCCCGAGAGGACTGGACTCCATTTAATAGGAAAGTCCAGTGATAATTGGCTTGTGAGCCACTGGACGCTTGAAAACTGATGTTTTTGGATGCTCTATGGACAGCAGTGAACAACATCCGATCAAATGCAGACTCTTAGGTTTTCCCACAACTCTGACAATCACTGTTGCATTTTGGTAACTGACATGATTTCTTGTTGTTGCTCTTACAAGGTGGTTTCTGACTGAAAGAGAAGAGGTGGTAAAATTCTGCCAAATGTCCACGGAATAACTTGCATTAACAAACTCCAAAGAAAAGGAAACTTCACTTCCTTGGGAGACAAATGGTGTGAAAGTAACTGGATCATCCTCACATACAACATCGCTGCTAGCCGTAAGTAAAAGTCCCTGGATGGCGTCCTGAACCGTAACAGTATATGAAACAGTTTGCCAGCTAATATCATTTGAGACATTAAGTGAGATACGGTGATCTGCAACATCCACAAAAGAACAGCTAACATTTTTAATTATCTGCAAGAACCATAACAGTGTTGTTGTGAAACATTAAAACCCATTCCCAATGCAGGACATTTCCTGTTCCTGCAGAGCCATGGAGAAACAGGAGCCTATTTGATTTGACAAAAAATGGTCTGAACTGTCCATTTATCTCAAAGTCCACTTTAGAGATGTCTCCTGAATTATTAGTACCCTGGATGCATCATCAGACCCAAACACATTGGAGACTGACACGCTGATCTTGACCACACCGATAACTTTAAAAACATGCAGAATAAAAGGCACATCTGATATTACAGGACTGCTCTCAGAATCCAAGAACCATGAGTACCGAAGGTCTGTTCCAGATGACACACTCACAGATATCCTCACTGGCTTTCCTTTGGCTACAGTTTTCATTGGTGATGAAATACTCAGACCAGATACAAGCTCTACTACTCTCAGTGAAAGGTCAGTATCTACTGATCCAAGAACATTGGATACTACCAGTTTGATGTGTATGTCACCAGGGCTGTTTGTAAAAAGTGGAAATTGTTTGCTATTACTTGCCATTCTTTGGTTTGCAGTCCACTCATATGTCAAGTTAGAAGCACATGTCACTGATGCCGTCAAAAGAACGGTCTGATTTGTCAGAATATATCTTGTAGACTGTAGCCCTTGAGATTGAATTTGAACCCCATGTATTCTTTCTACAACCTCAGTGTACGTTATGGATTCTACTTGACTGACAAGATTTTGTGCTGTGACTTTAATCTGAAACACCCCTGGTTTAGGAAACACATGCATGAATGTGGACGTCCCAGGCTCTGGAGGTGATGAAGGATTCACAGTCCAATAAAACACAACATTTTCATTGACATCAGTCTGAGCTGTTATCAGTATCTCTTTTCCAGCCTCCACAAATGGCTGACTGGTATTAACCATTAAGTATGACAGTGGTGCTTGCACCTCAATCTCTATAGACACCGAATCTGAACTTATCACATTGGACGCGGTGGCCGTTACGTGAAACCACCCAGGAAAACAGAAAGCGTGTGATTGATTCTGACCCTCCTTTTTGAAACCATCGCCAAAGTCCCACTGAAAAGAAGCTCTTTTACCAGGAAGCTCAGCCCAAAAGTAATAGGATTGATTCACAGTCATGGTTACCCTCATATTTTATGGATAGATTAGATACAGGCCTTTGAACTGAAATGGTTGCTTTTGCTGTTCCATTGCTGACTTTGTTATGGGCCTGCACTGAAATTTCATACACACCCTCCTCTTGAAAAACAAAGCAATGGTGTGACTTTCACTGGGACTAAATCACCAGAAAGACTGTTATACCACCAAAACAGATAATCTGTTACTTTGGGAAGCACAGAAACTTCAAAGCACATTTCCTCATTCACAGCTACAGCACTCTTGGCTGAATGCAGAGTAACATCTGTTATTTGAGTCTCAACACATATGCTGGTTTCATAATGGGCCGAAGCCACCAGGCTATGAGCATTTACACCAACTGTGTAAGTTCCTGAAGTTAGAAAAGTATGAGTGATAGTTGTAGCTCCCTTAACAGCAGACAACGGTGTACCATCTCCAAAATCCCAGTCAAAAGTCAAAACTGGAACATATCCTTTAACCAGTACCTCAAAATTGATCTCTGCTTTACTCGTGATGCAGTCTGTTGGGATGATTTTACTAATTAGCAAACGATAAACTTCCACATTGACCAACCGTTGTTCTTTACTCACTGAATTATAAGCAGTAACCTGAACAGTGTAATTTCCGAGAGACTTATAAATGTGAGAGGCTGAGCTTCTGGTGTGATCTTTAAGTACCGAACCATCTCCAAAGTCAAAGGTCCATTTTAGATGTGTGCCTGCAGATACTCAATGGAGTTCAGTTCAATGGAGCCATTGTAATATAGCTGGAGACCTGAGACAGCCTCAACTACCTCTACTGCTGTAGAGTTAGTCAAGACCGACAGGGAGTTGTTGGCACATATGGTGACATTGTATGTGCCGGGTCTTTTAAAAACATGCCTGACTTTATTGTAATATTCCTTCACTTGATCAGATTCATCACCAAAATTCCATGAATAAAGCACTCCGTATGAAGAGGGCCAGAGTGAGACCTCAAAGAGGATAGTGTGGTTGACTTGACACACAACAGGAGATGATGACACCAACATTCTTGATATTGGAATCCTTATTTTAACAGTTTCAAATGTTTCAATTTGGTCATATTGGTTGTAAGCCTTGATTTTCAGTATGTAGTCACCTAAAAAAAAGTATGTGAAAGATTAGTATATGATTTTTTCCCAAAGTATTTTTTCACACTTAAAGGTATCAGTAATTTTCTAATTTTTTAATAAATATAAATCATTCTAAAATAAAAATCTATATTTAAAATATTTTATAAATAATTATAAAGCAAATATAAATAAATAATTTGTAATTATTTATAGTACCTGCAAGAAAATGTATGATGGATGGAATCTTGCAGGTAGACATATTTGGCACTTTGTTGAAGATAGCCGTCTTTCATCTCTAACGGAGCAGAAACTGGGTGACTGACAGATGCTGTATTATCACCAAAATCCCATCTGGAGGGATAAATCATTTCATAATATAGCATAATGAAGCATCATACATTCAGAAGAGGTCAAACTTAATTTCATCATTTTAACTCAATTATAATTCAGAGACATTAACCTGATTGTAACACCTATAGAGATGTCAGCTTTTACTCGAATTGTGTAGCGAGTTGAGGTGTTTACAGCAATGGCCTCTGGCATGGAAATTACTGCTAGGTCAGCTAATGGGGTCATTACATCAGCTGTGAGCTTCACCTCAATTAACTGAGAGCTCACAGGGTTATTTGCCATTACCTGGAGCAGAGAAAGCAGTAAAGATTTGAAGAAATTATAAACATGAAATCATTCATAACAAAACCTAAAGCAATGATTCTGACTTGGTGGGTCATGACTTCAAAACAGTTATAGGGTCATTTGTGGCAGGAAAACAACAATGCTAAAAGCAAATTATAAAATGCAGATAATGCATAAAATAAATAATCATGCATAATAAATAAAAGAAAGGAGAAAATGCTTTACATACCTTTTGTTGTTGAGATCAAATGTTGTGCATCAAGGCAAGTTACTAGTATTTTTACTTGAAATAAAGATAAATATGGATTGTGCCTCTACCAAAAATAATTTTGTGGGATGAGTTATTGGCTGCAGAGAGCATGAACCAATGAAATTCAACATTTAGGAACTAATGTTAACAGTTTGGCACTTCTTAAAAAAATTACTTTTCATTTGTTAATCACTTCAATTTGTAGTAGTAAATTTGTTAGTAAATGGTAAATTTATTGTTCTGCAAATTCAATTAATTGTGATATTAGTCATTTTTAAAGTTTGATTTGAAAAACTTAGAATTTTGTCTTTGGTCTTGTAGCAAAACCAGCTGAGAACCACTGACCTCTTAAGATCTGGATCACTGTATCATTGCTTTAGGCTCACAAAGTGGTTTAAAATAAATATTTCTGTTATATTAACATGTTTACCTTTAGCTTGTATTCTGCCGGCTTCTTAAAAACCACACTGTAGGACTCTCCTGTGTGTGGAAACTGGACCAGATCATCAATAAACCAACTATACTTCACTGATGAGCCTGTGACTACTGAAGCTGTAAACAACTGTGGAGAAAAACAAGAACAACAGAGTAAGTATCTCATTTCTCAAGTCTAGTTATGACATTCTAAAAACCTTTTCTTCAAATACCATGTAAATACCATTAGCGCATCAAATTCTAAAGGGTACTGCTGAACTTTTGAGGTAATATTTTCTTTCACAATGACACACATAAGAAATTGATACCTGTGGTATGTCTACTAGAACTCTGCTGAAGCCCTGAGGTTGGATTCTCAGCCCAGTTACAGGAATATGAGACACAACTCTCACACTCAGATTCTGGGAGTTCAAGCTGTTTGAAGCCATGATGTTTAGCATATGTTCCCCTTGACTAGAAAGCTGCATGTACACATGAGAGAACCACATGTCAAGAGATGCCCTAAAACATCCTCCTTCAATCTCAGCCATCTCAGCAGGGCAAGAAGATTCAAAAGGGACTCCATTCTTAGACACAGGGTCTGACCAGGAACTTGTTGCATTTTCTCCTGAAATGGTCTGGATGACAATGAGGGTTGGGACATTGACAGTAACATGTATTTGGTTGTCCTTGTCAAGCTGTGGATACAAAACTTGCAACCCTGTGACAGGACTCTCTGCTTTGATTGGACTGTTGCTCTGTGAGGTGCTGGGTATTGGTGAAACTCCAAAGTGTGGTATTGTGTCCTCGTAAATCACCCGGATGTCACAGACCAGCTCATCTAGCCATTGGCCTTGTCCCGGTTGGGCAGACAGACCCCCCTCTAACCCTCTAACTCTGGCGTTAAATTCCTGAAATTTAACTTTGTATATTCAGGATTCAGAATCAGGATAGATTTTGGTTAGTTGTCACCCTGGTGTTTTAGGAATCCAATCAAACTGTTTGTTTGATTTATTTATGTACTGAATGTAATAGACCCAACAACTGACTCTTCGAAAAGACCCGCCCCAATTTGTTATTGTTGCTATGTCCGAAAAGCCATGCCACTCTCACGCCACACATCATGTTCTCACGCATAGAAAAATACATCGCGGAGCAAAGAGAAAACTGACAATGTGCCGACAGACAAGACAGAGCAGGTTACTTTAGGTAAGAAACAAAGTCTCAGCTTTCAAATTTTGTGATTTTCTAAGAAATTCAATCAATAACTATAGTTTTGTGGCTCTTTAATGTGTCGTGACAGATCACTGTAACACCTCAGTTTAAGTGGCATGTGAACCGATCATCTCTTCTTCTTTACTAGTTATAAACATGAATGAACATCAAAAGAAGTCAATACACAGCATTTTTTAAAGTTCAAGTATATCGACATTAATCTACTCTCCTGTCTGGTTGGTTTGTCGAACAAAAATGGCAGATATGATAGGTCAGATTGCCTGTCAAGCAAACTCCCTGCGAAGGGTCAGTTATGCCTTAAATTCTTAACTTTCCAAATGTTCAAACCCTTAAGCTTTCAACATTTCAAAGCCTCAAGCTTTTATTTTGGTGGAATACTGGTGAAACACATAAACCTCTGTCCAAACTTTTTTGGAAATTATGTCAAATTTATAAATAAAATAAACCTGGCACAAATTGAGTTCTCAAATTGCCTTTAAACTAAGGTAATTGTAAAGATGGCATTTGCTGCTTGACTGTAAACCGAGTTGCTCTGAGATGCTGAAAACACTGCCCCCCTTCATTACTGTTGCTATGTCCGACAAGCCATGGCGCTCTCACACCACACATCAAGTTCTCACGCAGTGAAAAATACATCTCAGAGCAGAGAGGAAACTGACAATGTGCCAACAGACAAGACAGAACAGGTTACTTCTGGTATGAAACAAAGTTTTTTGAATTTTGTCTTTTTTTTTTAAAGAAATTCTAACAGTAAATACTGTTTTGTGGATGTTTAATGTGTCATGACAGATCACTGTAGCAGCGCCTCAGTTCAAGTGGTGCGTGAACCGATCTTCTTTACATATTTACTTAAAGCATGAAATAAACATGAATGAATTTCAAAAGGCATTTTATTTCAACCGTGGAAAGACATCAATACACACAATTTGTCAAGTTTAAATCCACTGAAGTTAACCTACTCTCCTGTCTGATTTGTTTGTCGGACAAAATGGCGGATTTGGCGTTATGATTGGTCAGATCTCCTGTCAATCAAGCTCCCTGCCATATCACTGTAATATTGTTGCAGTGCTCGCTTTGTTGGTAGGCTTATTGTTTAGTACAGTCTAATGGATTATTTTACTTTGCAGACACGTTAAGATAATATACAAGTTAAAATTGTAAAATAATTATTATAAATTAGTTATTAATTAAGAAAAATAATTAATACAAAACTATTTTTTGTTTTTTTTGCCTACTTATGCTTATTAGGTTTTGGAACAGAGTTAACGAATCAAGTGTTGCCACCTACACTGATGTGTGTGTGTTCAGTGCTTGGGGTCAGTGTCAGTGACATGTCTGCCATCAAGTGGAAGAACGGTGGCGTCACAGAGTAGCGAGGAGGCAAGGTCAATACACGTCCCCTGCTAAAGGAGTTGTAAGGGCTGCACGGACTGGTGACGGGCAGACAGATCTCCAGCAGGTGACACCAATACTGCCCACTGGCACAGCCACCAGTGGTGTTGCACATGGGCATCAGTGAACAGCAGCTGAAAGTGTTCAGGAGAGAACTACAACCTGAGAGAAAAGAAGTCTTATAAACTGATCATTTGACAAACTGATAACAATGTGTTTCTCATTAGAGCTTAATTTGCTCACCAGGTGGTACTAGGTGATGGCTTGGGCTGCAGTACGGCCGTAAGATTTGCACTCTAGCAAAGGTCAGCTGATCACTTGGCTGCGTCACCAAATCCAAAGACAAGACTCGACCCTCATGACTGAACCAAAGACCTGGGAACAACATAATCTGTGCGCGCACACACACACACACACACACACACACACACACACACACACTAAATTTGAAAACAGATATGTATTCATTTTCAAATGATAAAATGAACATCTGTTTGTGTGTGTATTTCCTTGAGTTTCAGTTATAATGTTAATACATGTTTACAATACAATTTTCAAAAAATATATGTGGAAAACTGTCACTTAAAAGTATCATTCAAAAATTCAGGGATCAGTAAGCATTTTTGTTGATAGAAAGCAATTAATGCTTTTATTATTAAACTGATCAAGTAACACTGAGGACTTCTTTAATTTAAAAAAAGAGAAAAAATCTAGTTATTTCGCTGTTCTTTTGAACTGTCTGTTCATCAAAAAATCCTGAAAAAAAAGTATCATGGTTTCCTCAGTAATATTAATCTATTTTATATTAAAATATTAATTAAGTGTTTTCAACAGTATTAATAAGGAATGTTTCTTGAGTACAAAAACATATTAGAATGATTTTTGAGGGATTGTATGACACTGAATACAGTAATGGCTGCTGAAAATTCATGTTTACCATCACAGCAATAAATTAAATTTTAAAATCAATTAAATTAGAAAACAATTATTTTAAGTTGTAATTATATTTCACAAAATACTTATTTTACAATATTTTTGATTAAATAAATACAGCCTTGGTAAGCATAACAGTTATAATCAATAAAAATCGTACCAACCTTGAACTTTTTGAAAGTAGTATTTTTAGTATTTAACAGTCAATTTTCATAAAACTATATATTCGTCTTAAACTGCAGATCCATTGATGAACAATACCTCAACCATTTGTGGTCCTGGGTCTGGTGGAGAGGGTAGCAGTTGTATCTGGGACACTGTGTATATGCCTGACATTAGTGGGACACCTGTCACGTAGCTCTCCAGCGATGGCAAAGACACTTTAAAGAAAAAGTGAATGATGCTACTGTCAGCTCTGATAAAGGATTTGAAACATAGTTTATATTTACTGAATGTGAGCAGTAAATAAATTTGTAAACAAATGTATTTTGTCACCCCCTAGCTGCTAAAATTAAACTAAAAGCAAACTATAGCACTGCACAGCTGAAAGTATTTTATGTCCAGAAATAATAAAATCGTATAATGTTATATGTTTTTTTCCCCTGAAGAAAATGTTACCGGTGTTTGATTGTGCACAACTCACCACCACACAATGGAGAAGGTTAATGCTAGTGTGCTTTGTAGTTTGAAGGTGTAGGTAATAATTTGCCCACCATTTAGTCTCTATGATGATGATCATTTGGTTAATGTCATTTTCTTGTCTTATCAGTGAGCTTAAAACAGTTTTATTGGCTTTCCTGATATCTTCTTCTCACATATAACATAATTTCCCTTATTGCATTGTTCATTCATCCACTGTCCAGAGGCCAAAGCCATTGAAGTGCATTCCTTTATCTCACTTTCCTCAGTATCTAAATCATCAAACAGACCCTGTGCCATTCCATTTCTCAACCAGATCCCAACTGGAGCTTCTCTGGAATTTACACAAAATAAAAACAAACACAGGATCAGCCAGAAGTTGCAATGCTCTGTGTTTATACATTTCCTTTTAAATATTTCTATTGGAAAAAAAGGCAGTCTTGCCTGCAAAACCATATAAAATCTTACAGCTGAAATGAATTTTGTATGAAGGTCTGTACAGTCACACTGTCTACCATAGCAAGGTCTCCTGTCTTGTCTCTCTGACAGATGCCTTTTGCTTCTAGCCATGTTGACTTTAATGTGGGCATCCAGTAGCAGCGTAAACCATCACGGTCAATTTTTGCACCCTTTGGGCAATAATATTCTGGTGGGAAGCATGAAATATTCCAAAAAAACATTGTGTTCATATTAGCTGCATGATTGAAAATAATTAGCAAGAAAAACATCCATTACTGAGCAAGGCAGATAAAACATTCTCACCAGTGAAGCAGCTTGTAAAAACACAGAGAATCCAAATGAGAGGCAGGTGCACAATATTTGCCATTTTATCTGTTCCTCAGGTAGAGCATAATAAATGTTAGTAATAATGAATCATACATGAGAGAGACTGCATGCGGGTCCATCTCATGCTCAGACTGTATCCGTCCATTTAACTTTTCTTTCTACCTTTTAGTTCTTTTCACCCCGTCTCCCTCTCTCTCTCTCTCTCTGGCCTCTATCCTTTTGTCTTTCTCTCTTACTGGTCCTTTTATTACTTGGTGACTTATAAGCATTGTGCATTTCAACACATAGTTTCAATTCACCCCCCCTTTGACATTCACATGACTTTTGGTTTGTCTCACAGCAACAGTGCCAGAAGAAAGAGAGCGGACAGAGCCCTCATTAACATGCTGTAAAATCCTGACTGATGAATAGGCACTTAAAACTGCTTAAATTCATCACGACCTCCTGTATTATGCTGAAAATATATATCTATATAAAATAAAAAGATGATGTTCTGAGCGTTCTGGCATCAGTGGTACTGTTTGCTATCGGAATAGAACATATTTTGTGCAACTTGTGCCTAAACCCTTGAAAATATAGTTTGGCCTTCAGGAACTGTTTATTATTTTTTTTCCCTGCAGGACACACCGTCATTCTCCACTCCAATTCAAATGTACAGAAAATAAAAGCAAGGAAATGCAGTAAAGGGGGAAAGAGCGAGCTTTTCTCGGAAGACGCACCAGCTGCTGCTAAGCAACAGAGTAGATAGAGCAGGGGTTGACAGTCATTCTTTTCAAAGCAAAGCAGACGTAACAAGGCTTCCTTGGTTGAATACTGGGTCGTAGCTTTCAGGGGTGAACAATGGAACAGCATAATAGTTTTCAGCAAAAAGGCCAATGAGAATCAGATTGGATTCCAGTGGCCTTTCTCCAAACCTTACCAGATCTAGATTTTACACTGAGAATTGCAAACTGTATGATTCTTGGTCATGTCGTTTCAAACTGTGAATTTCTTTCTTATGCAAAACACAAAAGAAGTTGCTTCGGAGAATTTTATAGGGGCCAAACAACATTATATTCCAGTGACATTCAACGTTACGGAGAAAAAAAAACACTTTTTTTTTTTTTCAAAATATCCTCTTGAATACATGTGTAGAAAGTAAAAGACAGCATCTTTGTCTTTTTTCCCCTTTAATTCTAACTCATTTACTGTATTATCTTTTATTTGATGATGGTTACAGCTGTTTTAGTATGAGAAAAAGTATTTAGTATTAGAAAAATACCAGAGGGCTCTGAGGCAGTAAATAAAATTCCATGGTCATGAATTCAAATTAAACAGCCTTGTCCTGATGAGCATTCCAATAAAAGGAGGGAATATTGTTGTGATAACACCTTCAAATTGTTTACATGCAAGTAAAATTTAACCATTGTTTCTTTCTTACAAATTCTGCATCAATACCATTAGATACATTTCAGTGATGTTTATTTGTAAATTGAATTTTAAAATTATTCATGATGTATGTGATTATACTGTGTATACTAAATTTTGCTCCGACACACCATTTGCATCTCACTTCTCCTGAAATATAGTGTGGCAGGCTGTTGTTCAGGGCTGAATAACAATTATCTGCCAGATAGATTATTACACTGAGCATTGCTCAGAATCTCTGATTACTTTCTAAATCAATTCCCCATCCTTTTTCATTAGCGTTGAATCTCATCACAACTTTATTCTTCAATGTACATAAAAGAGTTCCCAAACAATGAAGGCTCCTTGAACATTCTGTACATCTGCATCCTACAAAAGGATTTGGAAGCTTATGAAGTGGCACCTGCTCAAGTGGTTGTCCTTGGAAAGTGTCAGCACACTCCATATTTAATCCTCTCATACGGTGAAAGAGTGGAGCTACGTGGTGCATCAACAACTCATTTGGCGCCGTTTCCTTCCCAGTACTGGTACAATCCTTCTTATTTCTCCTTGGCTTCCTCCAACCTGAGGATACTCTCAGGCTTCACTTCCCCTAATCCTGCTAATACACATGAACAACACCCTGAGCCCAAAGGGAAACCCTACAAAGATAGTCCTTGTCTGTTTTATAGAGGAGAGAGACAGTCTAAATCCTTAAATGCTAAAACTGTGCTGAATTTTAGGAAACGTGAATGGCTGGAGTCAATGAAGGAGATTAAAACACCTCAGCAACAGGACAATGTTTGCACTGTTTAATGCTCCATGAAAAGCAGATCTTAAAAGCTGCAAGTGCTTGTAACTTTATATTGATCTGCTGAAAGTCTGAGCCATCCTCTTTGTCTTTAAAATCAACTTGAATGAGAAATGGATTTTAACAATCCTGGTCTGAATGGGAACAATTAATCATTGCACATATTATTACAAGTACACTTTTTTATTGTCTATATTTTAATATTGTCTATATTTTTCAAGTCCAAACATTTCTTCCTGTGTATATATTTAACATCCAATTTCCATGATTAAATTTGTAATGGATAAAATAATGCCCTTTCCTACGTTTCTCATTTCATTTCTCGATATCTTGCTTCCCTCAGAAATATGTCAGATTATGAAAGTAAAATGGAATATAAACATCATTTAACATTGTTTCCTGTAGCTTTCCACAAATGCAAATTTTATAAGATAATAGAACATATTTCCAGATTGCAATATAAATTATTTTGTATTGCAGTACACAGTAAATTTGTATTGATGTAGTGTATTCAAGTATTGAACATAATAAAGTCACACGGTGTTAGGTAAACATGTTTATTAGAATATAACGTGACTGCACAAATAAAAAGAATTTAAATATTTTACTGGTGAATATTTAGACACATTTGAAAAAAGAACCAACAAAATATTCCAATGTGGGTTACCAGTCCAAAGAATCCATATCAAATTGAAGTTGAAGAAAATCTTTCATACCATGTCCACTAGTTTAAATTTATTCTCCTGTTTTGTAGGAATGACACTGATAAAGGTCTTGTACAGAATGGCACCCGTGGGAAGTTTTGGGATCTCATCCCTGGCTTCGACACTTCGTGGGAGAGGAATGTACACCTCCTTGGTGAATCTGACAATACCATCCTCTAGGGCATAAAGTGTTTTGTTGGTTCCAATGCCGACCTGTGAAGACAGACAACGAGAGACTGATTTCCAGTAAGGGGAATGTTGCCCGTTTACAGTTTTCAATAATTGCATGGAAATAAAGTTTTAGGAAATCTTGAGAGATTTTGAGAACAATGCAATATGATGTAAAATTAATGCAAAAAACATTTAATGCAATAAAATTAAGATTTGTTACTTATCAAATGTGTTATGATAAATATAATTCATAATGAACAAATAATCTTTTTTATTCAGTTACAAAAATGAAGAAAGTGTTAAAATAAAACATAATAAACAACATTATAAAAAAATATTATATATACAGTGCCTTGCAGAAGTATTCATTTTTTTTTAACGTTTTATGTTGCAGCCTTACGTTAAACCGCTTTAAATTACTTTTTTTTCCACAACAATCTACACACCATAATGACAAAGCAAATAACAGGTTTTTAACATCTTTGCAAATTTATTATACATAAAAAACAAATGATTCCATTGCATAAGTATTCAAACCCTTATCTGGGACAGTTGAAATTTAGCTCAGGAGCATTCATATTGCTTGTAGATGTTACTACACTTTGAGTGAAGTTAACCTGTGTCAAATTCAATTGAATGGGTATGATTTGGAACGGCACACACATCTTAATAAAAGGTTTAACAGCTGAAAATGCATATCAAAGCAAAAACCAAGCCCTGAGGTCAAAAGAACTGCCTGTAGAGCTCAGAAACAGGTTTGCGTCAAGCCACACATCTGGAGAAGAGTTCAGAAAAAATTCTGCTGCACTGAAGGTTCACAGAATCATGTAGCCTTCATTATCCATAATGGAAGACGTTTGAAACAACTAGAACTCTTCCTAGAGCTGGCCTCCTGGCCAAACTGAGCAACTGATGGAGAAGGGCCTTGTTTGGACTGGTGACCAAGAAGCTGATGGTCCCTCTAGTTGAGCTCCATGATCATATATGCAGACGGAGAAACCTACAGAAGGACAAACATCACTGCAACACTCCAGCAATCTGGGCTTTATGTCAGTGTGGCCAGACTCAATCTTCTCAGTGAAGACACGCAAAAACCCACTTGGAATTTGCAAAAAAGCACCTAAAGGACCCTCAGACTCTGAGAAAGAATATTCTCTGGTCTGATGAACCTCAATTCCAAGCATAATGTTTGAAAGAAACCAGCTCTGCTCATCACCTGCAGAGTACCATCCAAAAAGTAAAGTGTGCTGGTAGCAGCCTCATGCTGTGGGGCTGTTTTTCAGAGGCAGGGACTGAGGGACTCATCAGAGTAGAAGACAAGCTCAATGCACCAAAATATAGAGATAGCCTTAATGAAAACCCAGCCCAGGGGTCCGTTCTTCGTACGTCGCTAACTCAGTTAGATGGATTTGATTGTTGCCGATTTTGCTTGATCTTGGATCATTTGGTTCTTCCAAGCTCATCCTAGACTTGCTGTCATAGCAACAGGTCAAATAGCTTAAACCTGTAGGGGTAGGCTTATTTCATGTAAACAGGATTAGATTGCATCTTTTTAAGCAGAATTGATACATAAGATCTGCCCCAGCCACTGCTACTTTATTACAAGAGTACCCTACTGGTCCAGGGACAATAATTTAAAATAATAATAACTTAAAAATCAATTTGAAAATAATATAATAATGTTGTGTAGTCTATAATACTATAGACACAGCCAGTTTTACTCACTGAAAGATTTATTAGTGATGAAATAATTGATAATTGTATTGGAGTCTTACACACATGTGCTCCTAAGTTAATCAGTTAGTTATATTAATTTGAGTGATGACAGATATTATGGGAGTGGGTTGATGGAGCGCAGGAGATGCAGATAACATGATCTTGACCCTTAAGAAACTTTAATTAATGCTGTCACATAACAAATCTGTTTCAAAGATAAAATTAAATGAATTGCTAATTACAACACTGAAGTAAAAATGTATAGCCTGTACAAATACTAGAAATCGTGAATATAAATAATTGGGAATCATGTAAAAAAAAATACAAATACATTAAAAACAGCGCACATTTCATTTATCTATTATAACATTTATGTAGTTTTGTTCGCTTGGCTGTTTCCTTATAAAAGTCCAGAAATTTGTCAAGTTTTTCGTCAGGTGTCTTTTTTAATGATATGATGTCATTACGTTGCTGTCTTGCCGAGAGCCAATCACTGCATTGCTGATCTGGTTTCGAGTATCGATACATCTGCCCTTTTAAACCAACTCATGAACGCGCAATTATCTCAGATAACTCAATCCAGCCATACTAATCATCAACAACAGGTGCGTTCGAAGAACCGAATTAGCCAGATCCTGATTAGTGCGATGATATCCTCTTGAATGTGTCATTTGATCTCGTATGTAATAAGCGACGTACGAAAAATGGACCCCAGAGCATTCAGAACCTCAGACTGGGCAGAAGGCTCACCTTCCAACAGGACAATGACCCTAAACACACAGCAAGAGTGGCTTATAGACAACTCTGTGAATGTCCTTGAGTGGCCCAGCTACAGCCTGGCCTTGAACCCAATCAAATATTTCTGGAGAAACCTGAAAATGTGCATCTGCCCCCATCCAACTTGACAGAGCTTGAGAGGTGAACAGGTGAGGTGAAGAATGGCAGATAATTGCCAAATGCTGATGAGCAAAGCTTGTCGCATCAAACAAAAAAGCCTTGAGGCTATAAAGGTGCTTCAGCTAAGTACTTATGCAACATACTTATTTCAGATTTTTTATTTTTTATAAATTTACAAAGTTGTGACAGTTCTGTTTTTGCTTTGCCATTATGGTGTATGGGAGTATAGATTGATGTGGAAAAAAAAAGTAATTTAATGCAGTTTAACAAAGCTACAACATAAAACGTGAAAAAATTAAGGGGTTTGAATACTTCTGCAAGGCACTATATATATATATATATATATATATATATATATATATATATATATATATATATATAAAACATTTTGTAATATGATTTTGATTAACCATTTCCATGGTAATGCAATGTCTGATTTTAAAATGGCTTTCACAGGATTAATTTTTGATGTTTTAAGTTTTCAACTGAAAAATAATTTATGATGATTTCTAAAGCATGATAGAGAAAAGGCAAAGAAAAAAGACTTTTTGTGACAGGTCAGAACTCCTTTTATGATGTAGATTTTTGAGGTGCGCTCTTGTCATAAATTGATCTATTACTGTTGCTACATAATTTCTGACCAAAAAAACAGTGGTAAAATATCTAGGAGTCTTAGACCTTTCCAACGATATATAGTTTGTCATGATTAGATTAGGATTTATTGTAATATAGTGAAGTAAACTTAGGAGTCCCACAGGGTGGACGGGTGACAGTTAAGAGGTTTTTAAGGTGTTTACATGAGTTGCTTTTAGAATATTCCTTTCATGTTCCCGTTTTCATGTTATAGTACATAGATCGATTAATAGCACACATCATTATGTCCCCTCCAGAATTTCACGTATCAACATACAGTTTGTCTTCGTTATGGTGCCATATACAGTTTTGAGTGTTTCATTTTTAATTTCATGAAAGCTTCAAGTAGTTATTTGTCATGCTATACATGCAAACAGAGGATGGTATTGTTGAAGCCATGCTCTTTTGTTTGCCGTCAAACAGTTGACCACTGTCGTGTGTGTATCCTGTCGCAAAACGTGGCGAAAAGTCCTATACGACAGTAATAGTGTGATTAAGGTGCATACATGTCTATACTGCACTTGGATAATGCGACTAAAATAGTAATACTCCACATGTCTTAATTCGATTTGTTTACATCGAGTATAACCTTAGCTGGATTAAGGTCATCAAAAATCTCTATTTACATGGTAGATTCTTAATCAGAGTATTGTCTTAATTGTGTTAAAATCAGAATATTGTTGACCATGTAAACGTACTGACTGTATGCTTGTGAAAACAGATAGAACTACTTATTTAGATATTTCAGCAAAGATTTAAAAACTAAAACAATTTAAGCATAAAATAATACATAAAACTGGTATTGTACAAAAATATCAAAGCATGGTTCTGATGACCAGAAATTGTAATTAATAAATTGCAAAAAACTGAAACATATAAAACACATGATAACTTGCCCCGGCAGCTACTCATAGAAAAATATTTGACTCCAAAGATCTTACATGAGCTCCAGGCTGCCAGCGCATTAGACCCTTGCGTTGTGTTGCAAGGATGTTGCCTGCATGCACAAAATTCCCTTAAAAGTAGAAAAGACAAAACACGTTATAATGCAAGTTAATGGAGGATAAAAAAAAAGACTAGTCACAATAACAGCACTAAAAATCTCTATAAGTTTCTCATATGAGATCAAGGTCAATCGTCAAAAAGTACCATCTTGTTTCTTGTAACCATATCTGCGGCCAGCACTCTTCCCTCCTAGGTTTTTGCTGCTTCCTCCTGATTTCTTTGAAGCAAATCTCGTCAGTACAACTGTGGGTGTTTGACTGAACAGAATACCTGCAAACACCAGAGGAACACAGAAATCATTGCCTGCAACACAATAGAGGATAACTGTCCTTCACGTTAGGCATCAGTTTGATACAATTGTTTGCTGGGAATTAAATTAACATGATCCTTAACGATCTGCATTACCGTTTACGAAATGTAAACCAAATCTGTCCGCTTATCACAGTTTGAATGCTGTTGATGCTGCTGTCAACATTTAACACATGCTTGCTCACTGTGATGTCAGGGAATGGTAGCTTACCATGCTACTATCAACTCGTTACAAAACAGTGAAAGGGCTCAATTGTTTCACAACAGCAACTATAATTTACACTTGACGTGCAATATGCATGAAACAATCCGAAAAAGTCCTAAAATTGCGATTCTACTTACAGGCTCTGGATTGCAGCATCAAGGACGCGAACGCCGCCATCTTGAATGACGTGACAATGACGCAGCTGGCGCGCTCCCGTGATCCTTCAGAAGAACGCGCCAACTGCAGAACTTGACTGGCATGGCGTGAGTAGAAAGATAAATATTAGAAAGATAAATATATAGTTATGTAGTTTATGTACCACTACAGTAGAACGCATGAGAAGATGCCGAGTTACACGAGCATTTGTGATGTGATATTTTATGTTGTTTGCTATCTTGAGCTGGAAACTTTGGTTGTTTTCTGTCTTTCTGTGTCTGTGTGCGTGTGTGCGAATGTAAATAATAGTTGTCTGGAGCCACACGGTTTCTTTTCGTGGTCTTGACTGAATTTCGCACGGTTTCTCTTAACCGAACATTAATTTGTCATGTCTCAACAACATATTAATATAAAAGATTTATTACCGTAACCACAGTTTCCTACTAAACCGTATTTATTACAGTGTTTGTACTTTATTTAAACTGTGCTAATTTGATAATACCCGTGTTACGATTTTTGTGTTTGTATTGAAAACTGTTGTGAATTCTGCTGTTTTAAAAAAGTTATATCTCGCTAGCAGATAAGATTTTGCTGACACTATAAGAATGATTTGTGGTAGTGTTGAAAGCATCAGTAATAATAGTTAAAACTGATGAATAGTGACAGCAAATCGTGAGCCAATCGTGTGCCGCTGCCAGCAAAAAGTATGTAAGAATTTGTAAATCTGTTTTGGAGTTAAATTGTAGCTGCACTGTTTTCAAAATTATTTGTGTTTTTCATATATATTATAATGAATATAATAACGAGGTTGTGAAATATTGTTACATATACAAAAGAAATGTGTTTTATGTAGTGTGTGTGTGTATGTATCTTTGTATGACAGCTCAGCATGACCTGCATCAGTAGACCTGGATTCCTCCTAAGTGACAGTGACTCCAGTGATTCAGAGGAGCTGCCTGTGTTTGATTTCTCACAGTCAAAATCCAGACAGCCCAACTTGGTGGTTTTAGACAGTTCAGACTCAGAAATGGCTCCTGTTGCTGATCCAATTTCATCTCTGGAGGTCCACGCCTCCGCTGGAGCTGCTAGAAGTGATGTGTTGATGGTCAGCAGTGACAGCGAAGAGGAGGAGGAGGCCATGATTCCCTTAGCTGTAAGACTGAAACAGAAACAGCTTAGTTTGGGCACAGCAGCCCTCAGTGCAGAGGAGACTCGGGCTTCCAGTGCGGTTTCCAGTGGATGTTCTCGCCTCTTAGATGTTGCAGCACATCATATTAGCCCCGAGGCCCAGCCGGTTGAACATAACAAGATCTGTAGCAATATAAAAAGGCAGTGCAGTTCAAACAACGATGCACCATATCTCACAAAAGAACCTCCACCTGAACCGGAGAATGGCACTTACCTGGCCAAACGCAAGAAAACCCCATCAGAAGTGGAGTCTGCCAGACAGGAAGCCCTGAGGAAAAGAACAATGCGAGAGCATCAGCAGGAAGAGAAGGAGAGATTGAGGATGGAGAAGAAAGCTCTGGCTGATGCTGTGAAAGCCCTAAGGCCAGAGGAGTGCATCAAACACATGGTGGTGACGGTCGACCCAGGTAGGTGGCAGTGTGTGCCTGCAGTGTTCATCTTTCCTTTCACAGTTGCTTTCAGGGCTCTGTGTGCTTTGATACTTTTCCCAAGTTGTTAAAAAGCACTGGCATGAGGTATTAAGCTGCATTTGCTGAATGGATTAGTATTGATTAGCTGTCTCTCCCCCATAGGCCTTCTGCAGCTGGAAGGTGGCGGCGCTCTCCTGACTTCCCTGCATGCCATGGGGTGCAACTGTGCCATAGAGAAGCACTCTCTTCCTCGTAGTGTCACCTGGGCTAGACGCTCACCCTGCCCTCAGGCACGACAGCACTCTACACATACAAATGCACAAAAGAAAACATTTTACGAATATTCCTTGTCATTTGCTTTGAGATGCAGATGGCAATAAAAATAAATAATTAAATTAATTCAATAAATTAACTATTTTCCTGTTATGGCTGATATTACATTTTATTGTATATTGTATAAATAAATATTACAAAATAAATGTTACTATTATTATAAATAATAATAAAACACTATGATAACACTAATATAAGTCAATAAATGCTTTTTAATTTAGGCATCACAGAGTAATATAGTGTACAGTACAGAAAGTGGTTATTCATTATGAGATTGGCTAAAGATTACATTCAACAGTGCTACTATTGTTTTAGAGCGAGGTTACATGATGGCAAAGGTAATCTACCAGTAAAAGTAACAGTACGGGAAATAAGCATGAACAATTAAGTTGAGTATTGCTGTTCTGCAGTATGTCACCGAAGGGATTCCTGTTGAATGTCACAGATACAGATGCTGAATGTGTGACATTTCGAATTTCAAATACATGAATATAACATTATAAGATCTATATAGATTTATCTAATGTTTGTAGATAAAGAAGATGCTTAAATATCTGTGTGATGTCTCATATCTGGGTAGAAGTTATGAACATCTAAACCAGTGGTTCTCAACCTGGAGACAGAGAGCCACTACGGGGCCTTTGAACACATTTTTAAGGGACCCCAAAAAGACTATCTAAATGTACTTTTAGTAGCACACTATAATCTTAATATGATTCTAAACCAAAAAATAAAGATGTACCACATTAATCTGACATTATAGTTTTGTGTTCGGTTGTTTTATTACAACAGATGTGCCAGAGGTTTGAGTTAGCTTAGACAGGAGATATTTTAAATATTGTCTTGGACAAAAGGGGGCCTTGTAGTCAAAAAAGTTGAGAACCTCTGATTTAAATCTTTTTATACATATTTTTATAGTTTATTTAAATGTTTTATTTGCAGACTGGTGAGATGGTATCCATTCCAGACTCAAATACTATAATCCAAGTTCCTGTGGACGATTTTGTAACCATGATTAATAACTACTGCAAGGTAGGCACATTATGTTCTGGTATGGTGTAATTTCCTATTGGACCATTATAATTACCAAATTAACCATTAATAGGATAATTGTTTGATATGCTTTTTTTGTATGATGTGCCAACTAAATTTTTGTGGCTGAAAGGGCAACAGAAAAACTAGCAGTTATGACCTTTCATAACTGAAGAAGAAGAGTCAGAGCAATTAAGGGTAATGAACATAATTACAGGATCACCTCTAAATTTTGTAAAAAAAAAAAAAAAAAAAAAGACCTATAAGATCTTTAAAATATGCTGTTACTCAGTCTTTGAGAAATGCGTGTCTTCAGAATTTTGACAGCCTTGGGATTTCTCTACTGACTGATTGGGCTCTGTGTGGGGCTTTTTTGTTTTTGATGTAGAGGCAATGCTATGGTGTGTCGATGGAAAGCGGCATATCTCTGACCGCCTGGATCCAAGGACTTATGAGCAGGAACCCAGGCAGAAACCTCAGTTTGGTTGTGGTCGACATAGAGAAGTACTTCAGGTGAGTGACTCAATGAGAGTGTCATACGTTGTTTAATTTTTGACAATTTTAATTAAAATTTCAACTAAATGCTTTGACAAAAAGCATTTAGATGCTTTTTTTAATTCTACATTTTTACACACAGAATGATGTATGAGAATTAAAATGAGCCCAGAATATTTTTTAAATAGTCTATTAAGTTTAGGATTTTTTTTTTTTACACACAAATTGAGCAGTAGTCATAAAACAAACGTTTGCATTAGCATATGTATGTTAGATTGTAAATGACAGATTAGTAAAGAGTTTATAATTGCTTGGTTTTGCATTAAATGTTCTTTTGCAGAAGCCAGAATTCAAAATGTCAGAAGAAATACCGTGAGGCAGTGCTGGGCGAGGAAAAGAATGTGGGACTTCAGGGAGGGCAGAAAAAGAGAAGAAAGAAAGACGATATCAATCAGCTTCCTGAGGTCTCGCGAGTGCAGGTGGAGGAGGTAAGCTGAACCACCTCATTGGCAGTCGATATAAATTCATGGTCATATTTGAGGTGCTCCGCTTCAAGTCTGTCTTTTTTCCCTCACCTGTCCATCAGGCTTTGGTAGACCTGCAGCTGCAAACTGGGGTGCAGGTTCGCTTCCTCTCTACCTGGAAAGACTTCACTGATTATATTAGCATGTTAACCAAAGCAGTAGCCGAGGCACCGTTCAAGTGAGTGGGAAGCCAGTTTCCATATTTATCGCTCTCCAACCAGCTGCATCTTTAGCTACAGTGGTTTATTTTTTACTTGTGTATGTTTATTCTTTCCAGGCGGGAGCGAGAGAAGACGGGATTCACGTTTTGTTTGGAGAGTGAGTGGGCAGGGGGTCAGAAGGTGGACCGCTCAGGGAACGGCCTTCTGCAAGTTTGGAAGAGACAAATACAGCAGTTGAACCGCGTCAGCCCTGATATGGCCAGTGCTATACTTAGTGCCTACCCCTCTCCTCGGCTTCTTGCTCAGGTTAGAGCTGTTTTCAAATATGAAGTGTCTAACAGCAAATAAAAATTGTGTTTGCCAACCCATTATCAGCAGACAGGTTAGCGAATGGCATATATCGTTTTTTTGTAAATAATTTTATGCGTAACATTTAGTGTTTTTTGGTGCAATACCTCATGTTTGAATTACTTGTAGGCATATGCACGGTGCAAATCGGAACATGAAAAAGTCGGTCTGCTGGCAGACTTACTCATTCGCCGCGGAGAGGGTGTGACATCTACAACCCGCAGAGTTGGTCCGGAGCTTTCCAAACGGCTGTTTCTTTTGATGGCGTCACATGATTCCCATCAGCCCCTTGATTCTGCTGTATAGGTTCTTCTGTCTCCTTGTACACAAGAGGTCAAATGTCAAAAGCATTATGTTATAGATATTTATTACTTTTCAGATATTTTATTAATTTCAAGCCTGAATTTGCCAGATTTTCAAAGTTATATTTTTGTCTGTTTGTGCTATAAATTGTTGCCATTAAATGTTTCTTAAAGTATCTGAAAACCATTTTACTTCACCTCCATCAGAATTAGTTTTTCTCAAATGACCTCGGTCCAAACCTTTCTCTACCTTTTTATACTGAAGGGGGAACCTTGAAAGTTTCACTTTTTCTGGAATGCTCTTTGAGTTTTTTGTTCTCTTCACCCCAGTGGCAAATAACCTTGGACGACAGAAGCCGAAATGCAGTAAATTCTCAAAAATGCTACGCACGCACGGTATTTCTTGGACGCATTTAAGACCCATAGGTCATACCCAAGCTGTTTCATTTCGAATTCCTTCACTTTGTGTTATCCTTACATATTTTAGCAGCACTAGAGAGGGCACTATTAATTGCAAAAGCAACAGCTCCAGTTCTGGCTTTTTTCTCGTTTAAGGCACTACTGGGCTCCTTTCAGAACCAAAATGGCCCCTTGAGCACACCGTACTTACTGTCTAAAGACTGTAGAGGCTCATGGCTCATTTCCAGCACATTAGAGAATGGCACCTGACCAAGGAGTGTTGTGTTGCCTGAAACGAGTGGTGGGGTAACGAGCCGTTAAATGTGCTTAAGAGATGAGCTGCATGCTTCATCCCTGTCCCTGAAGGCAGTATTTCCTCTACAGTTTAAGGGATGGCATAACAAACTATGGCTAGTAGGTGTGTGCTGTATACTGTACGAGCAGAATTACGGCAGCTTGAAAAGGGATCACCTTGGAGTGATTGTTTAGCTGAAAAGTATGAAATCCAATTTTCGTGTACTCTGAACGCAGACCATAATAGCTTTTATGACCTAGAGTCTGCAGTGCTAACATCTTCAGTGGCTTGTGAATGGTTGAATGGGACTTTAATTTCCAGAAAGCAGTTGTAGGATATTACGATTTACAAAGTACAATGTAACTCATCTAACCTAAATGTTTTGGAGGAGTAACAGTTTCTCTCTGCATCAAAATTCGAAAATCTGTGTAAGTGCAAAGGGTCTGTATATCTGCAGCTACTGTATCTGCAATGTGCATATATGAGTCATGACTACTCCACATGATAGATTGCGTCCTGTAAAGTATTTCTGTTCGGCAGAGTAGCAGTTTCTCATTTCTGGTGCACACGGGATTCTTCCTGCTTCTTGTTGGAGATTAATAAGGATTGGGAGTGGCGGTAGGTCAACGTCGGCCACCTTCACTCACAGTCAATAGAGTGGGAAGCAAAGCAGGGCTGTTAGTCACTGTCTTTCGCTGGATATTCTCAACTCGGCTCATCTCTTGGAAAAATGCGCCGCCTTATCGGCCGCCACACAAGATGGAGTGGCACAGGCAGTGCTGTTTATGGTTTTGTGAGTTCGTTTTGTTCCAGTTACAGTTTGGTATTCTTGGCAGAGCGGGTGCACGTCCAGTTTCTTGGGTTGTGCCACAGTAATGCCACCTGTAGTGTGCTGGCTCACTGGCTTGACAGTGGCATAATAATATGTTTCCTCAGGCAAGTGATATGGCAACAAGACAAAGCCTCTGATATTGTCCGTCCACTGCATTCTCGGTGTGTTTTGCCTTGGAGCTCGGTGAATCACGATCCACTCGGAGCCACTTGCTAAAACGACAAGAGAGAATGTCAAAGACTCCAACAATCTATTTCAGAGCATGAGTAGGCCGGCCACTGTGGTATTGGTTTCTTTGCCACCAGCGTTCAATCAATGTTTCCTGCTTCTCTTTAAAAATAAATCATTATATGGCTCTGCTTCTGCCTTTCTTTTGTTCATTTGCAAATCAGACGCAAGCGATTCAAGTGTTCAGATCCAGCTCTTCTGGGAAAAGAGATGCAAAACCCTCAAGAAAACAACTTTCGCTGCCAGAGCTAGAGGCTTTTTAACTTCAGAGGGAAAACATTGCATTGTTATTGCAGGATTTTGTTTTCTACCTTGCCCTCTCCTACCAGCCTTTTTTTAAACTGCACATATGTACAGAGTTTTCTTCTC